>JANHFT010001972.1:64743-76169 GCA_032467955.1 Pseudoxenodon macrops | reverse complement strand
GCAAGTTGTTCCACTGATGAATTGTTCTCACTGTCAGGAAATTTCTCCTTAGTTCTAAGTTGCTTCTCTCCTTGATTGCTTTCCACCCATTGCTTCTTGTCCTACCCTCAGGTGCTTTGGAGAACAGTTTGACTCCCTCTTCTTTCTGGCAACCCCTGAGATATTGGAAGACTGCTATCATGTCCCCCCCAGTCCTTCTTTTCATTAAACTATGCATACCCAGTTCCTTCAACCATTCTTCATATGTTTTAGCCTCCAGTCCCCTAATCATCTTTGTTGCTCTTCTCTGCGCTCTTTCTAGAGTCACAATGTCCTTTTTACATTGTGACGACCAAAACTGAATGCAGTATTCCAAGTGTAGCCTTACCAAGGCATTATAAAGTGGTATTAACCCTTCACGTGATCTTGATTCTGTCCCTCTGTTTATGCAGCCTAGAATGATGTTGGGTTTTTTGGCAGCTGCTGCACACTGCTGTCTCATATTTAAATGGTTGTCCATTGGACTCCAGAACTTGCCAGAACTCTTCATGAGGAAGATCAGATACAACATAAAAGTGATGAGGGACAGTACCTATGAGAGTCCAGCTGCCCTCGTGAAGAAGTTGACTTGTAACATTAATTTGAACAGTCACCAAAAAAAAAACCTCAAAGAAAAGTTCAATCTTTGGCCAATGTGGGGTACTGCCAAAAATGTCCCTCAGTTTAGAAGTCAGCAAAGCTTCTGAATAATGCCCCTTACTAAATCTGAGCTTTGTCCACCCTACCCCCATTGCGGAGGATTTCAGCCAAGTGACGGAGGGAGGGAGAAGAGAGGGGGATAAAATGATCTGAGCTATGAACAGACATGCTTTCTCATTTCCTTAACATCCTTAAACACCGCCTCCCCCAAGACCTCCCCAATGAAACATCCAAACCGAATCAAGGAACAACCTTAACATACACACACACACACACACACACACACCAAAAAAAACCAACGAAACAAATTATGGATTAACAGACTTGGAAGGAACCTTGTAGGTCATCTACACCAATGCCCCATCCAAGCAGGAAACCCTACACCATTTCTGACAAATGGCAGTCCAAGGTCTTCTTGAAAGCCTCCAGTGATGAAACTCCTGTTCCATTGACGCACACAAAAAGGCAAGGTCAACTTCACCAGCACACAAAAGCACGCAAAATATAATGCTTCCCAATATTTTTCTCTCTATAGACTCACACCCCAATACTACCAGCACTTCCTGGCCTTGATTTTTGCTGTCATGGAGGTGAACAAGGATCTGAATCTCCTCCCCAATATCACACTTGGCTTCCACATCTATGAGAATGGCCAGATACAGAGGGAGATTTGCTTACACAGCCTCTCTCTTCTGTCTACCCGAGGCCGAATGGTTGCAGGTTACAAATGTGACAAGCAGGACTCTCTGCTCTCCATCATTGGAGGTGACAATGCCAAATCCTCAAGGCAGATGGCCTCCATCTTCAGCATCTTCAAGGTCCCACAGGTAAGGGGAATACAATATGTAATAGAAGCCAAGGAGGTGTTGGTGGGGGGGACACATTTTATATGTCAAGATACATTTTTATATAACCACTAAGTGATATTGATATAATTCTGAAAGAAGAAGCACTTCCTGACTTTCACAGAAGTTTATCGTCTATCTGCACCTTTCAGTGCAGATTATTCTCTGCATCAGGTGGATGGTTTGTCCCCTTGACTTCTGATCTATCACAACCAGGCAATATAAGTAACTGGTGGCTCTTCCTAAGAAGGGAGGAAGGTGAAGCCTGCCACTCAAAGTAGATAAACCTGACTGGTAGGACATAAAGCATACAATGAGGACCCTTGAAGTCAGCATTAAAATGTACTTTGTCTTTTAAAGAGGATTCTCCTTTTCTCCAGCTCGGTGTTGGCTTTGAGTTCATTCAGGGAGACAGAGGAGTTTCTCCTTCCTTCTTCCGGATTAATCCCAAGGAATCTGCTCAGTATGAGGGTTTAGTCCAGCTGCTCCTGTATTTCCAGTGGAATTGGGTTGGCCTGGTGGCTCCTGATGATGACAATGGAGAACATTTCATCTCATCTGTGATGCCAATGCTCAAGGAGAAGGAGATCTGCCTGGCGTTCACTGAAATGATGAATTCTGATTTTATTGATACTCCAATATGGAAAGTAAACCATATTTTCAACACTTGGTCTAAAGTTGAAGTGATTGTTCTGTTTGGAGACACCAATACTATTAGAAATGTAAATGTGATTTTCTTTGCTTATGAATCATCGAGAAATACATCACTTCTGAAAGTCTGGATATTTACATTCAATTGGAAACTTAATGTGATGAACTATGAATATATATTGCAAGTTATAAAGCCCTTCCATGGGGCTTTGCATTTTAGGGACCACACCGGGGATGTCCCAGAATTCAGCCCTTTTCTCATGTCTTTAGACCCTTTGAACCCACAAGGGGACACCTTTCTCCCAGTTTGGTGGGAAGATGTATTTGACTGCAAGATCCATAAACCTGGGAAGATCCCTCCAAAGGGAGGGAGAAAATGTACAGGAAAGGAGAATTTGCAGAATCTGCCATCTTACATGTTTGAAACAAGCATGACAGATGAAAGTTACAATATCTTCAATGCCATTTATGCTGTGGCACATGCGTTGCATGCAATGTATGGATCCAGAGGGCAACCAGCCATGCTAAGACTTGGAAAGAGGATCCCAAATGTCCAGTCATGGCAGGTAATCTCTCTGACTTTTTTTTAATCCAGTCCACAGATAGAGAGAATAGAATAGAATAGAATTCTTTATTGGCCAAGTGTGGTTGGACACACAAGGAATTTGTCTTTGGTGCATGTGCTCTCAGTGTACATAAAAGGACAAGATACATTTGTCCTTTTATCATAAGGTACAACACGTAATGATAGTCATAGGGTACAAATAAGCAATCAGGAAACAATATCAATAAAAGTATCAGTAGTTTTGAATTAAGTCACACATGTGTGCTAGAGATGAGGAATCCATGATAACCTGTCTCTTGTCATTTATGGATCTCACATCTTAGTTTGAGCAATGGGATGAATATTGTATCCCTTCAGATTGTTGCTCTATGGAAATTTTCAGTCATCCAAGGCATGGTTGTCCCAAAGGTGCTTTTTCAAAGACGACTGGACTTTTTTTGTTTTTGCTTGGAGACGTTTCTCTTGTCATGCAACAAGCTTCTTCAGTTCTGACTGAATTTTTTTCAAAACAAAGAAAGTCCAAATCGCTTTTGAAAAAGCACCTTTGGGACCTTTAGATTTTTATGTGAGCGAAAGCAGGAGCATCCTAAGTGCTAGTCAGGTGGTCTCAAACGTTTGTAACAAAACCAGCATGTGGCGGTTAAGATTTCATTGCCATTGTACCCTGAAAGTGATACTGCCATAAATCCTATCATATCAGCTCTACGTTCTACTGTTTTATGTACGTTAAACCTTATGGGCCATTCAATCTGGCAGCAGCTGAATTGTCATTAAAAAAAGCAAGCAGCATTCCTACCTGATAATGTCGTTTAGGAAGAAATATTTATTGAGTTGCCTTGTTTCTGATATTTTTCTACTGCTCGACTCCAAACTTTCCTAGTGCTTTAAAGCAAAAGCGATAGTGAAGCCTTCTGATTCCAAATCAGCCTTTTTATGCTGGAAGTAGGACAAAATATTGCTGTGATGAAATATGGGAAATAAAAAAAAACTTTTGTCTATGAAAGGCTATGCTAGCACATGAGCTCTGTTTAACTGAAAATCTGTTTCTTTACTACTGCTGTGTAAACTCTGTCCAGTAATGAGTAAAAATGCTCAGAGAAGCTCTCACTGTCTGCTGCATTAAGCTATCCGAAAAGCTTCTGTCCTAGCAGATTGCAATAAGACCCTGTAACTGCTAAGCATTAGAGAATTGGTAAACTCCTATTTCTCCCCTGTTTTTTTTTTTCCACCGCCCCAATCCTTAGTCCTGGATCAAAGTCTTTCTTTCTTTAAGTCCCACCAATTGCCCTGTGAAAGGTCATGCGACTGACCAGCAATAAAACTCCAAAAGCCACTTTTTCTGAGAAGGAAATTTTTACATTTCACCCGCTTTCTATTTTTATAGCTATCATTTCAGAGGTTTTAAAATGTCATTGACTTAATCCTATAGTTGGACTATTTCTGAGGCCCATCTGTATTATTGGTTGATTTAGCCTTTGAATCTGAGGGCTGAGGAGAAGGATTAGTGATGATATCTCTAAATTGCTCCTAATGCTGTTTAGCTAAAGGACATGTAATGCTTTCGATAATAAGTATACAAGCTAGGTAAGAGGAAAAGTCGTTTTTTAAATTTATTTTGAATAGGGAAGAGGCAGAAAACCAATTAATAGCTGTTAATTTTTTTCTCCTATATTTGTGACCAGCAGGGGGTGAACTTAAGTTAGAAGTTATCATGTAGTGATAACTTTGGTACTAGCTCTGTATTAGTTAAATTGAGTGACCAAGGCAGTTAAAAATCACTCAGGAATTGGTGCTAAGCATTTGGAGCAAATGAATGAGGTAGGTGTAGGGAAACCAGACTTTAAGCTGTTATTGCCTAAATAATTATTTATAATAGATAAGGCTGATATTTGCCTGTATTTTGAGAGAATTTAAGATGTTATCTGTGCTTTAGTATCAGATTGAATTGTCCAAGAAGATGGAGCACTAGTTCCTTGACATTAGCTTTAAGTCCACTCTGTAATCCTTTTCACACTTTCTAAACTGTGCCAATTGAAAAGATCGTTTTGGTTTTGACACACATGATCATTTGGTCCTGTGGCTAAAAAGTCCTTTCCCCAAATTAAAATGTATGAACAGAATGTAGGGCGCTGTGTAGTGTATTATCAGATTTATGTACATATAAAGATGCAGAAAATTTGCAACAGCATAATGAAGTGGCAATGTTGAATAGAGAGAGTGGATGTCTTATAAAATAGCAATATTATACAACATGAATTGAGTTGTGCTTTATCTGGCTTTGAAAAGGGGTTTGCAAGCTAATGCTTATGAAGAGAGTTTGAGCGACCTGGGTATGTTTAGAACTGAAAAGAGGCAGCTGAAGAAAGTGATATTATCTTTAAATCCCTAAAGGGAATGAGCTTCAGGCTGCTCTACACAACTCATTCACTCCTTCATTTCTACTTTTGTAAAAGTAGATAAAAGAGTTGATCTCGGAGCCTAGGACAAGTAAAGTTGGAACAGCAGGCTGTATGCATCAGGCTGCTACCCGTTCATGCTGTGATTTATTAAGCTACAAACATTGTTTTAAAATGCCATATGAACATGGCTAATGGGTTGTCACTGAAGTAATAAAAGAACATCTGAAATTTAACATCCAAAGGCTAAAATTGTAAACCAAGAGACATTGCAGACACCATTTCTGTGCGATCAAAGTTTTAGGCAGTAAATTATAGCAAATAGCTAATTTAAGATAAAACTATTCATAGGTTCTTGACTGAAATCTATGGAAGGCTAATCTACCATAGTTAACTTGCTTTAATGTGGAAAGCATTCTCAGGACTTTCTCCTAACCATCGATTTTCTGTGTATTACAATAAACCTGGATTTCAAATATCCTTTGTGACTTGGCCTAATTATAAAATAAAGGAAAATGTAGGGAAAAACATATAAATAGTCCACACAACCGAAAAGTTTGTAATTTTATAAATGTTATCTTTGTATTTCAGGTTAGACCAGTGATGTTCCTGCATTGGTAAACATTCTTTTTTTTGAAATTCAATAATACGCAGGAAATAATTTATGAGACATTCCCAAATTCTGGAGCTTTCACATGAAACCAAAATGAGAATAAGAATTGAATTGTCAGGGGACTTGGCTCTATCTGTCTTTTTTCTTACTACATGTGATGATTTTTCTTGTGAATAAGCAAGATGGAACTGAGTGATATTAAATTCCCGCACAGCAGGTGTTCTACGTCCCTAGCCTCTCTCTTCCACACCCCACAGCCCCCCCTTCAGAAATAGATCTGCAGCCAACCTTGAAATGTAGCAGTTTTGTGATTTGTCATCTGAGTCAGTAGTGTGGTTTATCTTACAGCTGCTTTATTGTAGAAAAATCCTTTACAGGATCTGCCTCTTTCCACCTCTTAGCTGCCCAGGTTAGTACACGGACAACTTTTCAAAACAAAACGTGTCCTGTCCTACTTCCTAAGGCAGTCTTAATAATAATAATCTGACACATGTTTTATATATTCCATTTTTACCTCACTTTTCTCTGAAGAATTCAAGGCAGCCATTTCCTCATCTCCCTATTATTCTGTCTTCATGTTAACCTTATGATATAAGTTAGGCAGAGAGATGAGAAATGGCTTAGTCTCATCCAGTCTTTTCAAGGTCAACGGAAATAGGACTTTTAACTAAAAGGTGGAATTTTACAGATGACATGTTGGGGCTATACATACAGGTAATCCTAAACCTACAACCACAATTGAGTTCAAAATTTCTGTTGTTAAGTAAGACCTTTGTTAAGTAAGTTTTGCCCCATTTTAAGACCTTTCTTGCCACAGTTGTTAAGTGAATGACTGCAATTCATAAGTTAATAACTTGGTTGTTAAATGAACTAAACTTTGCTTGCCAGAAGGTTGCAAAAGATTATCACGTGACCTTTGGAGACAAGCAGTGGCCATAAATATGAACCAGTTGCCAAGCATCTTAATTTTGATCACATGATCATCGGGATGCTGCCAAGGTGGTAACTGTGAAAAACAGTTATAAGTCACATTTTTCAATGACGTAACTTTGAACAGTCACTAAACAAACTGTTCTAAGTCAAGGACGACCTGTATTGATGAGAATTTAAACATCCTTCATTTTTTGACCCACTAATGAATAATGGCATCATAAGTTGCCTTTTGCCAGTTTTTATCCATCTTTGCAGGTTCTCAAGCATCACTTGTAATTATTTTGTCATAAGCTGTTCTGAGCAGTTGTTTTGAAGGGTATCTCTAGACACTTTATAACTAAAATAATGCATTTTAACTAGAGAGGCTAAAATTATACTAAGGAATTTTTGGCATGTCAAACACGTATCTTAACATCAGCTAAATACTCCTTTACCAAGTTGGCATTCACATTGTTGGAGAAATATAGAGGACTCTATTTTGACGTAGTCTTATCTTGGGAATACAATTTAGCTAACATCCCTATCTGTAGACTCGATGGCTTTAGTGAACCTTTCCATCTAAGAGCATAAGATAATCTTGCTTGATCAGGCCAAGGCCTATCTTAGGTCAGTACTTTATTTCTTGTAGTGGCCAACCAGAAGTAGGAAGGTTCTTTTGTTGGAATACTTGGAAACCACTTCTGGACTTTGTGCTTGATTTGATTTTGATTTTGGATTTTACCAATTGGATAAATTTGCTGATATAGGGATGGCTAATTTATACTACTATGTAAAAGTAAAAAATTGAGATTGGATGCTACTATCTTATTTTATTGCACCAAAGTGAGTCGGGAGGCAATGCCTTTTCTTTCTTTTTCCTTTCTTTTCTGCACTCTTCCCTTCCCCTTTCCTATTTTTCCTACTATTTGTTTTTATATTTCTTATATTACAGGCACATTAAAAAAAAAAGTATACAGCAATCTCTCCAACTATATTTCTGAACATTTGATTTATTTATTTATTTTATTTATTTTGTCAAACGTACAAAATAACAGGTATAGGTATAAACATAAACAAAGGAAGGAAGTACAGATAAATGGGGAAGGTAGGCACGCTGGTGCGCTTATGCACGCCCCCTTTACGGATCTCTTAGGAATGGGGTGAGGTCCACGGTAGACACGTTTCTTATTTTAGAAACAAACATTTTGTTAATTGATTTTAGAGCTCATCTTTGAATTCAGGTCAGTACTCAAGGTAGCATTGAATCTACTTCATGTCTTCACTTTCAATAAGTGTGATTTTGGAACAAAATAATCTGTCTTATTTTTTAATCTCTTTTTTTCTTCTTCCAATAAAGTGCTTTGGAGGAATATTCCCTTAAATGAAAATTTTCAAATTATATTCAGTACGGAGGTGGGTTCCTACCGGTTCTATCCAGTTATATAGAACCAGTATTAACTCCGCGGTGACGTCGCTGAGCTGGTTCCATTGGTGTCTCCGTGGGTGCTGCCATCTTGGATTTTGCTTCTGCGCATGTCTTTTATTGCTCTGCGCACGCTTCACGCACGCACATACACAGCACAACCCTGAGCGAACCGGCAGCAAAAAGAAGCAGAACCCACCTCGATTCAGTACCAATTGCTATTTAGCCTAAATTCTTCATCAGTTTCAAAAAAGTAGGATGCAAATTTCATGATATATATACGATTACTCTACATCTGCCTCATTCTAAAACCCTATAAATTAGATAATATAACAAAATAAGGTGGGGATTTATTTTTTTAAATTTTCTATTGTCCATCATTTGCTGTTGCTGTGGTGCAGAAAGCTGAGGATGAAAGTTATTAGCTGAACACCTTCTGCGTCATCACAGTGGTTGGACAAACATTTTGTGCTTTGTACACAGCTAATACTAGCCAGGCTGAGCAGCTGGACTAGTGGAGAAGTCACGCCAAAGCGAATATGAGACATTTGAATAAACAGCATATATTGCTGTAGTTTTGCTTAGATATATCATTTGTCTTCACCATTGAAAGACTCCAGACAAAGAGCTCAGAAAATTAAGCTACTAAATCTTTGTTTAGTTGTCTTAGATTATGTGTTTCAGTGGAAGATCTTTTATAGTTTTGTTGTTCTTTCCCGTATCATTCCGTTTGGCCTCAGGGTAATATTGCAAAGAATTCTGTTTAAGGCCGAAAAGGTTTATTAGAAAGTATGTCCAGCTTAATTGTTCTAATTCTAGAGAAACGATGATTTAATGAAGTTAGATTCCAGATTTAATAGATGGGTTTGGAATGTTAGATATATATTTTGAAATACAGTAAAACAGTTTGGCTGTCCTTGGAGGCTGCATTTCGGAATGGGGTCCTGGACTCTTGTCCAAAGTCCTTCTCTAGGAATACCCTTGTCCACACTTTGGTTCATATTGTTTAATTCATAGGAATTTGAAAGAGCATCCAGACCCACAGTATGAAAGTATCCATTTATTACATATTTCTCCTTTATTTCAGATCTGGGTAGCACTTAATCCTCTTTCTCTGAATACATGATTATTATCTGACAGTTTTCTAGGTGTGATGGAACGTGCAGCTGAAGAAGGACTGGGGTGGGGGAGGGAATGTCGGCAGTAACACCGTGGCTTCCCAGGGAGGAGGCAGCACGTTCCAGAGGTTGGGCCAACAAGACAAGAGACTGCATAGTCTTGAATTAGATGAAGGAGGGAGGAAAAGGTTCAGAGTAGCCAACTTCTCGAATCTCCCAGGTTATATCTATTAGATTCGAAGGCTGTTGCTTTAGTCTGCCAAGAGTCTGTCTCTTAGGTATAAGCAAATAAAGAAGTGGACTTATTTGAATCTCACTCACTTTGTCGTCTCTGGGCTTGACACTAAGAGTAAAATGAAGTGATTTCCCCAAGATTATCCAGTAAGCGTGATAGCTGTTGAGATATGAATCTGGTGCTCCCTGATTCCAGAATTATTGCAGTAATTCTCTTTAAATTTGATTTATCACATAGACAAATGATAAGTTTCACTTTAATTTAGCAATAAGGTGCCTTGTTGCGTCTTTAATGGTTTGGATCTATCTCAGAAAATGCTGAAAGATAGTCAGGTGTTGTTCCTTGACATTGTTAGATGCCAGAAAAGCAGCAAAACCCCTAACTACTATTTCTCTGGAGGGGTGTACAACTTAATTGGGATAATTTTCATTTATTTTAAGTGCTTACCAGCATGTCCCCCCTAGGAAGTAAATAAGCCACAAGAGTGTATCCTTATGCTTGCCAAATAGGCATCCAGCAAATTTGAAACAAGGAAAAATAATGTTCGCTTCCTTGAAAAGAAGCCTAATGGAGAGAGAATGACCTGGAACGCTTGTTACTAATTAGTTAAGAAAGGGAACCAAAAATGCTTTCCTCTGCGTTAGCCAATGCACAGGAGAGAAGGAGAGAGGAAGTCAAACCTTGTCCCTCCCATACCGCCTTTGTCGTTTCAGTTCCTTCTATGCATTATCCAGACCACGATAGAGCTGAATTTTGCTGCTTCGCGGTAGTCAGATGAAATACTGCTTGTATATTTCCCTCTGTTATTGTCACCATAAGAACTGCAAACATTTTGTAAACAAAAACCAAACATTCGGCGAATGGGTTTGGGAATTGTAGTGGTGGGCCCTGTTATTCTCAGTGCTTGGCTATAGATCGCTGAGACCAAGAAACAAGCTAAGTGGTTAATCCAGCTGCAGTGCTGAGCCTCTCTGCTCTCCAGGCCCCCAAGATGTCTGGAATTGAAAACATGTGTCTTAACTACTGAGTTACAGCTTCTTTAGAGACCTAAAGGATATGGGTCTTATATCTACTTTCAGAAGTTATTCAGAAATCAAGGAAGGAAATATATTATTGCCATCTGCAATGTTTGAAAGATTTCATTTTCAAGCCTTCCAGTTACGATTCTCTTTTATCTTCTGTATGTATGCATTTTAAAATGCCTCCCATCATACAGGACCGCAGCCAAATTATGCACTGCAAAGACAGTGCCCGTTTTTTCTCCCTTTGGGTGCATATGACAAAATGCAAATCTCAGTTCAGAGTCCTTTATTGAAATGGGTCAAAAAAAGCCGTACACATCCAAAGCCTGCAGGGTGAGTTGCAATTCTAGTGTGCTCATTGCCTGATTTTGTCCAGCTGTATCTATCAATCTAGAACTGTTTTAAAAAAAGAAAAGAAATCTGTCCTCTTGGTTACAATTGAATCTACAATAAGAAAACTACATTTCTTTTCTTTCTTTAAGAGCAGAGGTTTTAAACTCGCGGCCTGTGGGCTAGATGTGTCACATGCTGGCCACGCCCACACCCGGTTTAGTAAAGGGGAAAAAAGTCCTGATATGTCACATGACGATGCAGTGATGACACAAGTTTAAGAGGAATCCTCTTGAAGCATAACTTTCTAATTTTAACCTAGATCCTACATTATTTATATGTTTAAATTGAAAAAGCTCTAAAAATGTGACTGTGAACTATGTGAACTTTCAGAGCAGGTGCATGGTATTTATAGTAAGGCTATTTGCACAAAGTAAAAGTTTTCAGGTAACATGAAATGGTATTTGTAGAAACTCTTGTCTTAATACTATAAAGGTTTTGTGCAAATATGTCAAGTGTCAGGCCTGCATTTTAATCCCGTTGGATATTGGCCTGCCACACTTTCAGTTATTCTACTATGCATTTTTCTGTTGTGGGAAAATGGGAGGGGGGATAGTGTGGAGTTGGAGACATGTAGC
>JANHFT010001972.1:6932-27553 GCA_032467955.1 Pseudoxenodon macrops | reverse complement strand
CAATCCATTACCCTCTACTTAGAGACAAACAACCTACTCTCTAACAAACTTGATTGCAGAAAATACGACTTCAGTAACAGTGTCTTTAATGCCTGGAATGCACTACCTGACTCTGTGGTTTCTTCCCCAAATCCCCAAAACTTTAAACTTAGACTGTCTACTGTTGAACTCCATTCCTAAGAGGTCTTTAAGCGGTGTGCATAAGCTCACCAGCATGTCTACCATCCCTGTCCTAATGTTCCCTTTTATTCTTATCCATTTCATGTATTCATAATTATGTTTATATCTGTTATCTAATACATGCTTGATGAAAATAAATAAATGAAATAAACAAATAAACAAATATTGTGGCTAGGAATTTGCAGCCACAAGGTTACCACATAGCGAAAGGTTGCTAACATGCTCACATTTAACTCACAGTTTCTACTCTGTGTACCAGGGTCTTGGGTTTTTTGAGAATTAGTAAATCTTTCACATTTTAAAACATAGAGTCAAAAATCACATGGAAGACAACTGTAGTTTCAAGTTAACCATTTTCATGAACAGAAGCACATCTAAAATTAAGCATGCTCTGTAATAGCTTTCCCAAAACTGATGCCCTTTGAAATTATGGACTAGAGTCATTATTGTCTCCATTGAGACTAGGGGAAACTGCTCTTACTTATACGCTTCTGATAGGAATGACCCTGTGATCAACGTATCACTTTGTTCCCTGCAGAACCATTCTCTAATTGGGAATTTGTGCACCTCACCCAATTCAAATGCTATGTATGCCCTTGGCCAGCTTTCTCCACCAGCCCTCCCCAGTTGTGTTGAATGTGAAAAGCTTCATCTCTGGAATATATTGAGAAATAATAAATTAAATGTCATTTAATTTAACTTGAAGAACTTACTTGGAGTGAAAATGCCCGTAGAGCTGGAATAGGAATTAAGGCAGCCATGAAGAATGCAGTAACATTGCTAATAGATGTAAGGGCCACACTTGCACCCGTGCGTTTCAGACATTCCCCTGTTCTATCCTGAAACATATAGACATATATGGAATTAATTTGCAATTACATAATACATAATATATAAAATTACAGTGTAATAGAGAAATAGATATTGAACAGAATTTACAGGCTGGTCTAATCAAAAATGCTGGATGGTTCAAAGCAAATAAAAACAAATATAGCAAAAATAACCATAAGAACATCACACTTTAAGGCCAAAATTAGTTATTTAGCAGCAACCTTGTATACTCTATGCTCCACATGTTTGACGGAAGAAAACTAGCCATTTTTAATTATTTGCAGAGGGTATTTTTTTTGGGGGGGTAGGTGGGCAGCAGTCATATAGTTTTTATTAAATTTGTCAAATTTCAATTCCACAGGAATCGTGGGTCTCAGATTTTGGACACATTCTGTAAGTCAGTCCATTGGAAGTATCTTGATTTAAAATTGTATTTTTATTAGATTTTTATTCCCACCAAGATGGCGGCACCCACAGAAACACTGACGGAACCGGCTCCATGACGTCATTGCCGAGCTACTAACGGTTCTAAAGAACTGGTTAGAACTGGTAGGAACCCACCTCTGGTGGATTGGGCTGAGAAAGAGTGGCTGGCCCAAAAGTCACACTGTGTTGCCCAGTTAAAGGTTATGGAATTGAGAATTTGTAATAGTACATTGGTACTTTTGCATCTGATTCCACTGTACAATAGAAATGGAAAACTAAATGGAAAGTTACTACAAACAACTTTCTTCTTAATTTCCAAAATAGACTATTTCAGAATGCAAAATAGAATATCAGTTCTCAAAAAACTTGGGAGAATGATTGAGATTTCAGTTCAATTTATCCAAATAACTTCTTTGAAGAATAACATTGACAAATAATCACAAACTGACAACAAATATAATCTATAATCAGCATTTCATTCCTCTAAAATAACATACTAATCATAATATTTCCAGTTTCTTCTGCAGGGAGAGATGTTAATCAAATATATATACGTCTCTGCTGATAATGCCAATTGAGTTATTGATTTTGATCAAAAAGTTTGAGAAAATTGGGAAAACCATTTGACAGTCTCTGGTCATTTATAGTGCTATTACGTTTACTCTGCATACTTCTAAAATAAATAAACTGGAGCAACATAAGAAATTATTTATGTTGTCAGCTGCTAATTGAAAAGATTTAGTGAGCTTGCTGAATGCTTAATGCAACGTAAGAAATATCTGAATTTACCTCAAATGGAATTCTCTTGTTCTGCCCAGTTTCACTAAATGCATGTGCCAAAAGAAAGACATCATCTACCCCAACTCCAAGAGCAAGAAAGGGTAAAACCTGCATTAAAAGAGACAGTCAGCAACAACTATTTTATAACCAAAGAACCAGTTAATGAAGTAGGACAAGGAAGGGCCATGTTACACTCAGTGGTGGGATTCAAATAATTTAACAACCGGTTCTCTGCCCTAATGACCAGCTGGGTAGGCGTGGCTCGGTAGTCATGTGACCGTGTGGGCATGGCCAACTCAATGTCACTCACGTCGATGGGCGCTTCGCCTTAGCTGTTACAATGTAATAAGGGTTAACCAGAGGCGCGGTTTCTGTAAGCAGGGCAATAAAGCTTAGGCTAGAAACAACACCAAAATGTTTCCTTCCTGCCTTCCTTACAGGATTTAGCCCAGTAAAGTGGAAAAAAACAAAATGAGATTTCTTCCAACAGCAGATTCTCCAAATTGCTTAGAAAGTTAACAACCGGTTCTCCCGAATAGATGCGAACTGGCTGAATCCCACCACTGCTTTACACTTCACTTTAGGCATAAGCAGAAATCTTGAGGCATTGCAGTTAGGAGTCAGAGTTCTCTATGCACATAATTATTAACACTATTGAGTGTTTCTCTTCAGATACTGATCTCCATCATATTGTTATACAATAAACAATAGACAGCAGAAAGTAGAAAGTAGAAAAACAGTAGAAAGTAAAAGGTCTTTGTGTGGATTCATGAGAACCAAAATCTATTTTTACAATCCAGTTAAATGAGCAATCCACTTGCTTTCAGCAACTAATATTGGATGACAAGTATTGCAGGATCTCTTTTTTCCTCATTTTAGTTTGCTGTCTTCATAAACTGAAAGCTTTATTTTAGCAGCTCATGAACAAGCTTTGTTTGCCGTTTAATTGCCTAAAGGCAAAAATTCAACATGTACCAAAAAACAGCAGATGTCTCCTTTGTAGTTAAAATGATAAAACAACTGACCATTTGATCAATGGCTGCAGCAAAATTTCACAAACTGACTACAAGCAGCGTTATGACCGAATTGCTAGAATTATTCCTGAAAACTTTGCCAGAGGTTTGGATTTGAATGTAGTAAAAAAAAAATACTGAAACTTTCATATTGAGTAGGTTTTGAGAAATGAGCGGGATTAAGATATTATTGAAGTTTAAGGTCCAAACAGACAGGCATCTTGTTCATAACATGCCTGATGTATAGGGGTTATTTAAAATAAGAAAGTCAGGTTCATTGATGTTGTTATTCCGGATAATGCTAGAATTGAGGAAAAACAATTGGGGGGGAAATCAAAATACTAGGACTTGCAGATTGCAGTTGAATCTTATGGAAAGAGAAATACGTTGTTATACCAATTGTGATTGCAGCCCTCACAGCGATACCTAAAGCACTTGCTCAATATCTGAAAATATTCAATTTATCAGTCCTGAACACCCTGTTTTTACACACACACACACACAAAGAATGCTCTACCCATCCGGCTTAACACTACCTACATTCTTAGACATTATCTTAATAATTTGTAGGTCTTTGGTTAGGGCTTTAATTATTAAGCTTATTATTAATCTAATAGTCTTAGACTATGAATCTGTCGATTACACACAAATTATAATAATTTCCCGGAGAGAAGAATTTAGCCAATTGTGTCACAGAATGCATTTTCACAGCACATGTGTTTGCACACCCTGCCTTTGGAAGCAGGGCTTATTCAAGGACAATTTGAATTTCCCGGGTCACTGAAAATTTCAGCGCAGGTCTCGAAAAATCCAGCCTTTCCTTCTTTACTCTGCAGTTAACAACGAGTTCCTTTCAAAAATTTCTAGTGCAAATTATAAAGCCCTTTTTGTCCCTGGTTTCCTCTGACATGCCATGCCAAAACCTGCAATTTCGTTGTGTGTGTGAAATGTAAATATACATCCCGTAGAACCATATGCCATATTCAGAAGTCTTAAATAACCACAGATATTACTGGTTTTAGGTAAACATATTAATTCAAACTTCTGAAGGTTGTTCTCTTAAAAGTCCATCCTCCTCCCCCATGAATACACAGCCCTCAATAGGAGACACTGCAGTGCATCACCTTGCAAATGGTTTGTTTAATACCTGAGTTGTGGCAGCATTAAAGGAAATTCCAATCAAGGAACACAGTCCCAATCCGGCAGCTACCGAGAGAGCAACCAACAAGACTCCTGCCAGACCCACAGCACCCTGGGATTTAGCACAGTCCCACCTCAGCATGGTTAAGCAGGCGTAGGCAAGCTGTAAGCAGAACAAAAGAACATTTTTTTTCCCCAAATGAGGCCTGACATCAGAGAAAGCCAGTTTTATGTTTCCTTTTCCTGACCAAAATTTTCAACAACAAAATATAATTTTAATGGAACACAGATATTGGAAGGCTCCGCTCAGCAGTGAGATAGAGCAATGGCTTTGCTTGTCTGATCCTGTCATTAGGTCTGAATCCCACCTCCACACATCTCAAACAGACATCTCTTCAGCTCTGTAACCATTTAAGAGGAAACCACAAAGAACAACCCCATGGCCCCATCCCAAGCCAACTTTGTGCTCACGCTAATGAGCCACAGATCTTCCATGGATCGGAGACATAAGTGAGCAAGTGGCATAAAAATGCAGATTTTAAGGCTGTTAAAAACATTGTAAGGATGATTTGTATGACAGCTTAGCATAAAAGACTCATGTAGTGGTATATCATGAATTACAGATTTCTCCAGCCTGGTCTCCTTTCCCGATCTGGATGGCATGAGCTTAAAGAAAACTGAGGAAGAATAAAATGAATATTAAACCTAACTTACCATTAATAGATAGCCGCTAGCAACTCGGATGACGCTGACGTCAGAAAATGACTTTAGGATGTCCTCCAGAGTCGTTGTCGTAAAGGAAAGCACCTTCTGAGTAGAGTTTTGTGCAAGACTTTGATGAGCAACCTATGAAAACAAGCCGGGAGTTGTAATTACAGAAAGGAAGTCACCAGATATACAGGTAGTCCTCGACTTACAAAAGTTCATTTAGTGACCGTTCAAAGTTAGAACGGCACTGAAAAAGTAACTTATGATCATTTTTCACACTTACGACCGTTGCAGCATCTCCAATGCTCCATGATCAAAATTCAGATGCTTGGCAATCGACTCATATTAATGATGGTTGCAGTGTCCCAGGGTCACGAGATCCCATTTTGTGACCTTTTGGCAAGCAAAGTCAATGGGGAATCCAGATTCACTTAACAACCATGTTACTAACTTAACAAATGCCATGATTCACTTAACAACTGTGGCAAGAAAAGTCGTAAAATGGGGCAAACTCATATAACAACATAAATTTTGGTTTCAATTGTGGTTGTAATCCGAGGACTACCTGTATTTCTGGACCGGATTTCTACTGAGCACTAACTTTTTAGTTGTCGCCCTCACTTTGTCTGTTGCTCTCCCTTCTCACTCACACACAGGCGCTCTCATCTACAAACACTACAGTTGCATCCTTGACCCTTTGTTAGTATAATTGCCATACTCAATGCGGAGCCGCAGCAGGCTGCTACAGATCAAATAAGAAGGTACACCTTGAAAGAGAGGGAAATGGCCATTTATTTAAAATAGTGAAACTGAAGAAGGCTTGCAGCTCGCTCAGCCCCTCCTGCACCCTTTTCTGCATTCCATCCAGAAAGCTACAACTGATTTGTTGTTATACCCAACTTAAAAACAACAAATTCTTAAGAGTAGCCCTCTCTTTTTTCATTGGCTGGACACTTCAAAGAGGTCACAAGCAGCTCAGCAAAGGTCAATGCCTGGGAAACAAAGGCCAGATAATGTCACATGACCTCACCAAGGGGACTGCAGCTGTGAACAGATTCTGTGGCGGGCTAATGTTTTCCAGACACCTTTGCTGAGGGGGAAGGGGAAAAAAAAAAAGAATCATCTTAACCAAATGCTCACTTTTTCTCCTTAAGCTTTGTCAGCCCAGAGTCAGATCGGCAGCTCAAGACAATGAATTTTAAAAGCCAAGCTTTCTAACAAAAACACATTTCTCTTTCATTTTACCAACAGAAGAACCTGCAATGTTTCCTTCAAATCTTGCTGCGGGTGGCAGATTTTTTAAATATCTTTTTTTCTTCTTAAAAAAAAAAAAGTTCTTAATTAGTCAGTCCTAAGCACAATCTGCCAGAAATGTTGAATTTCCACTTGCCTCTTTTCTAACCAGCATACCGGCTGGGAATGACAGGGGTTCAGTTCCAACACATATAGTAGTATCTCCAGTCTCTAGCTTGGAGAGAAGACTGATTATAATGGAAGAGTATACCAATCCTAACAAGATTCACTACCTCAAGGGACATCCCTGAGAGACTGCAACAACAAGACCTAGTAGGGTTTACAATGAAAGAAAGAAACCGTTCTCCAATTAAACGTCCATTTTACCTCAACATACATCCTCTGCCATGCTTCCAGGATCGCAGCTGCCTTGTCCTCATTCCAGTTGATGTGTGAAACGTAGTCGTAACCCTTGAAGTGCTCATACATTTGCTTTGGAGTCATTAGCTGAAACATGGTCTGTAAAGCCTGAGCACTGCAAGACAGAACTGGAGACTTAGAAGGAAAAAGGGACAACAACAACAAATCACTCCCCCTCAAAAAAAAAAAACCTGGTTTCACTGCATGGTAAATGTATAATCTTTGCTTATGGAATGGGAATGATCTTTGCTGGATTTTTATGAAGGGCTGTTTTTATGGGCAGCAGAAGGCCAGAGTGATTAATGGTTGAACTGAGCAGAAAGCCATTTTTTCAATATATTTTTTTATACACATTCTATTTGACTAAGAACCATTTATGGTGTTGTTTAAAATGAAAGGGGAAATCTAAGTTATAAACAGGGTTTTCCAAGCTTGGCAACTTTAAGACCTGTGGACGTCTGGGAGTTGAAGTCCACAGGTTGTCACAGTCAGACATTCCCGTTATATAGTGATGAAATCCAAAAAAAATTACTACTGGTTCTGTAGCATGACGTGGCTTGGTGGGCATGGCAGGGGAAGGATACTGCAAAATCTCCATTCCCACACCACTCCAGTGGAAGGATACTGCAAAATCCCCATTCCCACCCCACTCTGGGGCCAGCCAGAGGTGGTATTTGCCTGTTCTCCAAACTACTCAAAATTTCCGCTACTGGTTCTCCAGAACCTGTCAGAACCTGCTGGATTTCACCCCTGCTGTAATAAAACCTTATATCTAGATAAATGAAGCTGATCCTATCATAGGGAAATATAAGTGATGTAGAGACATTGGAATATAGAAAGTCTATGAGCTACCACCCAGTTTCTCTGTTAAAAGGCTGATCTGATTCAGTATTCTTATGTCCAGTCTCTGTATTAAATAAGGCACCATTCACAAAGTAGCAGACCCTATAGAGGAGTCACACCTATCAAGGAGGTGGTTTGGTTGGCCAACAATCTTAAGAAAATGGAAGTCTTAAAGTGAATCTTTCTTTCTCATGAAGCATAAAAAGTACACAAATTAACACAGTTGCAGTAAATGAGATTCTTTCATATGCAACAGGATCCAACAGACGTTTCTATCACTGAATACATTCTCGTCTTCGGTCCAAAAGGAGGGGGGATGGGTGACCCTTTGTAACAGCATGTGATGGGACATGGGGGAGAGGTAACAAAGTCACCTCCACCCTATTCCAGAGACCAAAATCTCCAATGAATTAGATAATCGTCAGTCACTAAAAGATAACCCTAGACTACATGGGTATCATGGCCTCTTAACGCACAAGTGGAAAAAGAATAAAGCTACTAGAGCTCAAATGGGAGATATACTTTGCTTAAAACTATTGCTCTCTGATTTAAATCGTATGTTACATGTTCTTTTTTTCCCTTTGCATTATGTGTACTTAGGAGGTCTTTAGCTTTAATATTTTTACTGAACATTATCCCCACTATCTCATAAACAAAAATCCATTCTATAGGTGTAATAAATAATAACATTCTCATTGAAAGCCAATTTGGTGTATTATTGTTATCCTTCAATGTCAGATAGTGACACTGTTTGACGGGTGGTGTTTTTTTTCCTTCGAGAGCAGGCATTGGAATTTCATTTTAATATGTGCCATTGTGTATGCTGAAAAATGACAGTAAAGGTTGTCTTATCTAACTAAGGCATCAGGCTTAAAACTAGGAGACTGTGAGTTCTAATCCTGCCTTAGGCACAAAGCCAGCTGGGTGACCTTTGGGCAGTCAGGTTCTCTCATAGGAAAGAGGCCATGGCAAACTACGTCTGAAAAACCTTGCCAAGAAAACTGCAGGGACCTGTCCAGGCAGTCTCCAAGAACTGGATATTATTGAATGGAAGGGGGAAAAAATCTCACATTACCGACAGTAAAGTTTTCAGTCAAAAGAAAACAATAGCTGGATTTACATTTCACATTAAGCCGTGGTTTATTTAAAGTAAGATCTGTTTACTAAGAATAGTTGACTAGGTTCAAATATAGCACACAGTTATAAGCCATTACATAGGGAGACAAATGACACAAGAGACTAAGCCAAGACCATTCAAACTATAGATAGTGCAGCCTAGAGAATGTGCCGATCCAAACCAGGATGTCTCAGGCAAGAATTACTGGATTAGGAGTGCTTACCTGACAAGTTTCCCAGTATCGTTTTTAACAGTGCCACCAATAATCAGTTCTTCTTGCCAATGCATGTATTTTTTTGACAGCCCATAGCATCCACCGCTTAAAGCAAGGGCGACATCAAGAGGCTGAAAATATTTTAAAAAAAA
The DNA here is from genome assembly GCA_032467955.1 of Pseudoxenodon macrops. Classification (NCBI taxonomy): domain Eukaryota; kingdom Metazoa; phylum Chordata; class Lepidosauria; order Squamata; family Pseudoxenodontidae; genus Pseudoxenodon; species Pseudoxenodon macrops. The sequence continues at coordinate 18,496 of JANHFT010001972.1, read as the reverse complement.
TAAAAGAAGGTGTTACAGAATCAAAGGCAGGAAAGTTCACTGATACCACTTTGGATACCCCTGAAGGTAAGTGTTCTAATATGCATAAATCCTGCAAATCCTGCTCTGGTTGCAAACTGGGCTGGGGGGAGAGAGCAAGAATGTTCTTTATGGAAGTATTTTAATACTACCAGGATTGATTCTGGCAGATGTAACTTTGGCTTTCCTTTCAAGTTGGTAGCTGTACATTTTTATATTTTTCCGGGTGGTTTTACCTCTAAGTAGAGAGAAGCAGCTGCCTTAGGTAGTAGATTTTGGTTGTCATGAAAAGCTAGCAAAGGCTGATTTAGTCTGTTCTTGTACTTTTATTGCTGAGGATTCAGCATTTGAGGGATTTTCTGATTCATGTGGCAAAGCAACATGATTATTTGGGGTAACTGCATGATATACATGAAAGGAAGCCATTTATTTTTCTAGCTTAAAAGGTAAGGGTAAAGGTTCCCCTCGCACATATGTGCTAGTCGTTTCCGACTCTAGGGGGCGGTGCTCATCTCCATTTCAAAGCCAAAGAGCCAGCGCTGTACAAAGATATCTCCATGGATATGTGGCCGGCATGACTAAACGCCAAAGGTGCACAGAACGCTGTTACCTTCCCACCAAAGGTGGTTCCTATTTTTCTACTTGCATTTTTACATACTTTTGAACTGCTAGGTTGGCAGAAACTGGGACAAGTAACGGGAGCTCACTCCGTTATGTGGTGCTAGGGATTCGAACGGCCGAACTGCCGACCTATATATTTAAGGCTCACTTATAGCCTATTTGAGACATGCAGATCTTGTAAGACCTCCTCCCCCTCTTGTAAGATCTCCCCCCTCCCCTCCCTTTCTACCTGGGTTATCAAGAAAGGTACAGCTAGACCAGACAAAATACAAACTTTATTACTTTTCATTTTTTTCTTTCTTCTCCCGAAATTCTTCAAAGCTCGAAGAAGCATCTTTTGTAGCCATGGAAAGTGTCTCTGAGCGGTGTACATTCTCTGCTTATTATGGTGTGGCATAATGAGAAATCTGGTAGCATTTCACTTATTTTTACTAGTTACTACAGTACTACAATCCAATAAAACAGTAAATAAATAAAGCAATCATCTTAAACCATTATATGATGATTATTAAAACAGCATTAAAAAGTATAGAAGCAGAAGTAAAAAAGGAAAAGAAAATAATATGTAGAGGGATGTTAGTAATAATGGAGCCATTTGAGGAATTCCCCCATCCCCCGAGGTCTTCAGGCCTACTGGCATAACCAGGTTTTGAGAGACCTTCAAAAGCTCAGAAGTGAGGAGGCTTACATAATCTTGGGGGAGAAGAAGATGCCACAATGCAAGTGCCAGAGCAAAAAAGGCCAATCACCTAGGACCATTAAGATAATTCATCTCCCTGAGCACTCTTTACAATCTGGCATCTTTATCGAAACTAGCAGCTGTTGCACAAGGTTTGAAGTAGGAATTTTTCCTATTTGGATATGGTAAAATTCTGAGCCAGTATCTTAACACATGCAAAAAGATGTGCAAAATAAATTACAATGATCCTGAGTTATATTTTGAGTCTGCGTTGATTTTGTATTTCTTGATTCAGATTTCTGAATCAAGTCTTATAGCAAACACCATACTTAAAAATACTGTAGTAACTAGTAAAACAAAGTGAAATGCTACCACATTTTTGATTATAGCACACCATAATAAGCAAAGAAGAATCAGATGCCAGTGAGTTCTATTCCATTCTCTTCATAGTTGAAAATCTTGAAAGATCTCTGAGGAAGAAAAAGAATATATTCAAGTGAAGAAAGATAAGCATAAGAAAAAATTTCAAATCACTGGTTTATGTTACATACTTTTGAGTACCTATGGTTTGATTTGGTGATTAGAAGAGAAAAAAAGAGAGTGGAAGATTTCTGTAACTGGATGAACCTGCTTGTAGTGGCAACATATTTTTGTCTAAATCAGTGCCTACATCTGGAGAAAATATTTGCTGGGCTACAGCTTCTATTCATGAACCTAATTGTTTCCAACCTGCCAGGATGAAGGAATTTCTATGCTGCATTGAACTTACAAAGTTTTCATGATGAATTAGTTGTCTAATCTAATGGCCAAGGAGTTTGCAACATTTAAACCAAGAGCTTCTTCCAGGAGCTCCTGGAGATGTCAGAGGTTTAATGTCTTATATCCTTAATACCTTGGAATTAGTAACTAAAAGTCACAGCAAGAGTGCTCCAATCCTAGTGCTTTAAGCAAACCATTGGCAATGACTACCATTACTGTTCCTTATAAGTCTGAACTGAGAGTAACTGCACCTTATTCTGAAGGAAGAATGGACGACCAGTCCAAACTCCAGTTCTCAAAGCTCAGACCATCCATTCCTTTTTTTTTTTTAACTCTACATATATTTCAAACTTGGAAATGCGGCTTCAGGTAAAAAAAGATGGCTCCTGGGGCCGGGAGGACAAAAACTTTTTTTTCTTACTTACCTCTGTGAAATCTTGGTGCGCCTTATATACCGGTGCGTCTTATACTCTGAAAAATACGGTACTTTCAAAATATACCCAGAAGAAGATGAACTATTTTGTGGTCCTGAATCTTCTATTCCATAGAAAGGATGGGAATGTTTTCTCCAGATTAAAAATATTTTTATGTTTTACTCATACCAGTGATACTAACCAGTGATGAAATTCAAATAATTTAACAACCGGTTCTCAGTCATAATGACCAGCTGGGTAGGTGTGGCTTGGTGGTCATGTGAATGGCTGGGCATGGCCAACTCAATGTCACTTACGTCGATGGGCGCTTCGCCTTAGCTGTTACAATGTAATAAGGATTAACCAGAGAGGCAGTTTCTGTAAGCAGTGCAATAAAGATTAGGCTACAAACAACACCAGAATGTTTCCTTCTCCTCTTCCTTACAGGATTAGCCCTGTAAAGTGGAAAAAAACAAAATGAGATTTCTTCCAACAATCAGTTCTCTGAATTGCTTAGAAAGTTAACAACTGGTTCTCCTGAATAAGTGCGAACTGGCTGAATCCAACCACTGCCTCTAACTCATATAAAACAGAGAGATGTGTGTGTATTACCATTGCATGATTACATTTTATTTTAGTTTTGGACCCTAAAGCTAACTATTTGGAAGTGTTACAAATCCTTAGCCTCGCATATACAGTTAAACTGTTAAATGTATATAAAAGGGGATGAACAAGAATAGCTGAATGTCAGCTGTCATGTTTTCTCTTAATACCCGAGATTACAAAACTGCTTACTGGTTGTTTAATCCAAGAATGCAATAAAAAGCGTTTGATGTTCTCAAAGAACCAGGTGCACTTTCGTCTAAAATTAGCAAACCTTTGTAATATTCATTTGCTCTGCACACAGGTTCATACCAAGTTTCACTGCAGACAAGCACACGCTCCAGGCACAGATACATCAAGTTTGACATTTTCTTATAGTGGTACCGTTCTTGCCAGTCGGGGAGGTAAGTGACCACATTGCCTTCTATATATAGTGCTGGATACAAGTGATCCAAAGCTAGTGTTGAATTCATAGAACAAAATTTGGTTGCCAACCTTGGGGATGGGGGAAGAGAACAAAGGCATTTATGTCATGCTTTGAAGAAGCTTACACCTAGTTCCCATTGCCCATTTGCCTGAGGGTGGTTGTATGCTTAAAATATACTACTATCCTGAGTCAGGATATGAATACGTTAATCAAGCACATCATCTTCGTTACAACTTACGTGCTTAAAAAATGGGAGAGGACAAGTAGCAGAAACAGGAGTCCCAGGTCAGCTCGGTCCATTATCAGGTGTGGATCTGTGTCACTCACTGGCAGAATTACATGTTATTAAATTAAGCAGGAGTTACCCTAAAGCAGGGGCGTCAAACTCACGTCATCACGGCGGCATCATGTGACATATCGGTACTTTCCCCCCCTTTCGCTAAACCAGGCATGGGCGTGGTCAGCGCGTGACGCATCCAGCCTGTGGGCCAGGAGTTTGATAGCCCTGCCCTAAAGCAATACTCCTTTACCAAATTTTCAACTCCTTCATTCTTGAGCACATTTAGCTTTACTTATATGCCTTTAAATCATCATGGTATTTTTCCACTGTTAATTTCATTGCAATGACTGGTGGATATGAAGAAAAGTTCACCAAAGCATCAACTGTGAGCTACCGTTTATACAGAGCAAAGGTTGTAAATTAAATATCGGGCTGTTAATTTCAGCATTAACTGTTTCAAACTTCAGGGCGTTTTCACTTAACAATTAGGATTGGCAATTCCGGCATCTATTAACAAAACAAGTGACCACCGCAGATTTATGACCTTTATGTCTGCTGCAGTCCTTAAGTTAAACCAGGAGTGGGTGTGCTATCCTTAAAATGACTTCCTGCCAAGCCCCTTCATGCAAAAAGGAAGAAACACAAATGTTAGGCCCACCTAGTTTGTAATCACAAAAGGAAATTTATCAGCCTGCTCTTGCAGTATACAATGTTTATATCTGATTTATACTGTAACATAAAGTTATTAAACATAATGCATTATGAAAATAGCATTAAGTAAAATGGCTTTTGCAGGTATTTTACCAAATTTTGTTTTATTTTTCCCATTTTAATGTGTCTTAAAGGATGCCTTAACCCCAGTAATAGCAGATGTGTTGTCAACAGTCAGACACACCTGCCCAGATGCAAGAGATCAAAGGCAGAATTCTGTTTGGAGTGGAATAAGAACTTCCAATGAAATCCTGGAAGTATTCCTTGTACTGTGATGCAGTTTTGCTTGTCTGAGATGTGAGACTATAGATGGCTCACTTGCATGGACAAGAGGAAAGGAACAACGGAAGAATTGCTTATACGCATTCCCAATTTTATTCCTGTTGAGCATATGCTTGTAACTTGACAGAAATGTAAGAAAGTGATAGTTTAAAGAAACACTTCTGACCCTGAAAATAGCTCTTAAAACATTCTTGACTATATAAAATGTAGTGTAATAAAAGATATTTAGTAATGTATGCTTGGCTTGTTCATAAAAATGGGTTGAAATTAAGCTGTAGAGATGTCATCTTGTCTTTTGATATTGCAGATGTATGCAAATGTATGCAGTCAATATATTTTGTTTTAAAATGATTTTACATGTGCAAGTTTGTGATGCCACAAACTATGGGTGTAGCTGCTTCTGAGTGTGCTGTACTAGGGTTCTACTACCTTTTCTAGTCTTTGGAAATGATGTTAGAATCGTATAAAAAGCCACAAGACATATGGGTGAAACTTCTATTTGACATGGTTTGTCACAACCATGTCAATATTGTAAGTTAACTTTGAAGTCTTTTTAAAATAGAAAGTTGAAAGTTAAACTGGAAAGTTAGTGTTAAAAGGAAAGAACTTGTTTTAGTGGAGATATGAAGTAAACTAAGAAAATATTTAATTTATATATTCATGATCTAAATGAAGTAAAGGAAAAGAAAATGTTACTGTTATTAAGCGTAATAAATAGAGGATAAGTACTGCAATTTGGGGTGTGCACTGAATTTGGCAACTAACTATACAAAATTTCAATTTAAGTTTTAAGCAAGAACATTAATAGAAATAGCACTTAGATTTATATACCGATTCCCAGTGCTTTACAGCCCTCTCTAAGTAGTTTACAGTGTCAGCATATTGCCCCAACGATCTGGGTCCTCATTTTACTGATCTCAGAAGGATGAAAGGCTGAGTCAACCTTGAGCCGGTCACAATCGAACTGCTGGCAGCCAACAGTCAGTCAGCAGAAGTAGTCTGCAGTATTGCATTCTGACCACTGCACCATCACGGCTCTTAAAAACATTGTTATGGCTATTCACAGAGGGGATAACTTTTTGGTAGCTTCATTTTATAGAAGTAGATTCCAAGTAAAGAAAAGAAAGAGGGGAAAACATTCTCCATACTTGACAGACTTTAGTGATTTCTCTTTATTTTAAGACAAGTGGTTATCCAAATTTAACTTTTTCCTCTAGTCCTTAAATTATTTTTCTTTATTGTCCTTCTTTTCTACTAAAGCTCAAAGATTAAAAGATTTCTTTCCTCCAATGTTCTCCTTGTGATGGTACCCCTGTGATGTAAGATAAGTTGAAAGACGGTATTTGTAAATCACTTGGTGAATATCCAAGGCTGAATAAAATTCCCTTATTCTGGTCAAAGGCTTAAAGACACAGAAATAATGGGTAATTCTAATTTTAACTATCAGGATAGAAATATCAAAATAATCCATCCAGTTTTGGTTTACAAAGGCTTTTTTATTTACTTTCTCTATCTCATACTTCTTTAAAAGGTTTTGAAGCAGAAGTGGGTTGCTCCTGGTTTGGTTTGGTTCTATAGAACCGTTAGCGGAGATTTGCCTCTGCTCGCCAAACTGGCAGCAATGGCTGGCTGGCCACGCCCCTGAGACGGTTATCTGGCAGGAAATTGGTCCTCCCAGTGAAAATTGCCTCGAAAATAACCCTCTGCGCATGCGCAAAGCTTCCTGTGCATGCACAGAGAGTTATTTTTGAGTCAATACCCGGATGCGATGGGGGTGCGTGTGCTTGCAGCGCTTGCGCACGTGCACAAAATGTGCCCTTCCATCGCAACCAGAACCGGTAGGAAAGGTAAGCAGAACCCACCCCTGTTTTGAAATATCATCTCTAGAATCAGTACTGATCAGGATTTTCTGTTAACCACACAAACTAGTTTATAATATAGATTTAGAGGAAACTGTGATAATAGTCATGGTTAATGATGATGATGTAATATTAATTGTGATTAAGGCTGGCAGATGAGGAAGTAGGGATGGAAACATTAGGAAACTGATGCAGTGAAGGAAGAAAAAATTTGCTAACGTATTTTTTTTTAAATATTAACAAGAGTCATCTGCCTGAGTTTCTCTCTTTTATATCATTCCTCCAGAGAAATGATCATGTCAAGGCCTAATCTGTCAAGGCTGTAGGAACCTTGATTGTGATTTATTTTTTTGTGAAAGATATTTGAGCATTTGCCAGATGCAGTTGTTCTTCTGCATATATTTCTACAGTTGAATTACTTAGTGTTTGGACAAAGTGTAGAGCTTGTGACTTGAGCACTGCAGTCTTGGTTTGTATTTTTTTTAGATTTGTTATTCAGTTTGCATAGCTACCCATCTCAGATATGTGATACTTAACAGCTCATATTGCTAAAAAACATGCAAATAAATAATTAAGCAATAACAACAACAAAAGCATTAAAACCATTAAAAATGTGTGTGGTCAAGAGTTGTATTTCTGGTCTGACTTGCATATTATGTGTTCTCTGTCATGCAGACAGTAATTAACTCAGTTGTGACCTCTCTCAGTTAATTAGAGGAATTTTCTCAACTGTGTGTACCCGTGGAAAAATTCATACTAGTGGTGGGTTGCTACCGGTTCACCCCGGATCGGGCAAACTGGTAGCGGCAGTGGCAAGAGGCTCTGCCCACCCCCCTGGATGTCTCTGTGCATGCGCAGAGCTCATGCACAGAAGCATCGTGCATGCACACATGCTCCCAATAGCGAACCGATAGCAGCGGGAATTGAAACCTACCACTGATTCATACCCTCTTGTAACATCGGAGAGAGATCAAATGTGACCCCTAGCATTCCTTTGTACCATTGGATAGAGGATAGAAGTGACCCTTAATATCCCCTGTAATTCTCAGAGACCCACAGAGTGGATGTGGGGGGGAAATGACTCTTTCTTTGATCTTTTAAATTTTGGAAGGTAAGTCCTTTAAATGACCTAAGGTGTTTACATATTTTTTAAATATCCCTGAGACTTCCTGGAAAAGGGAGTCTTGGATTTCATTACATTTCATTCATGAGAATATACATGGCTGCCCACTTGACAAAAAAGTGACTCTGAATAGCAATAGAACTATAAAATTGTTAACATATAAAAAACTATTATTCATTAAAAAATTAAAAATCACAATTAAAAGCTAAGAGAGGCAGCAGATGTCAGTGCCAATGGAGATACTTCAGTAACTCATGATCTCCACACATGAGGGCATAACCAGGTATTGAGGGATGCCAGAAAATTAACAGGGATTAATTGCAATTTGGGTGCTTGGCAACCAGCATGCATTTATGCATATATTTAATTTATATACTTATTTAGTGTCACATGATCCATATTTGCAACTTTCCCAGCCAGTTTCTGGCAAGAAAGTCAATAGGGAAATTAGCAGGAAATTGGTAAGCGAGGACTACCTATAGACAGTTAACCTGTATATTTTATCAAAATCTTTTTCACTGTCAAGCAGTAGAAATACAGCTTTCTCTTTTCTATCTTTATTCAAAACAATCGAATCTATTGCCAGACAAATATTATTTGATACATGTCTCGTTTCGATGAACTCAACTGAAGAAATTTTTGCTAAAGAGAACTGTTAAGATTTTAATAGTTAATCAATGGAAGTAGATTTATATTTAACCTATAATGGGTTTTGGTGTGACTGTTATATAAACTTCATTAAATGAAGATAATGACATACCATTTTCAATTTTTCCTTATATAGTTGATAGAACTTAGGAACAAATATACCAATTCTTCTATATCATTTCATAAGAAATGCATTACGGTTCAATCTTCATAGCCAATATCAATTCTTTATCCCATCCACAACTGAAGGAGTATAAATAATAATACTATTGAATGCACATGTTGTTACTAGTCTATGGAAGAAAATGCAAGTTAAACATGAGTTGAATAATTTCACAATGCTGTCTTAACATGCTTACCTTGAAAACTTGAACACCTGTCTGTTGAAACTTTTAAAGCTAAAATTAGCTTCTCACATTTAGATCTTTGCTTGTCTAATGAATCTAATACATTTTTCAACAGTTGAATATTTCCCTCAAGCTGGGTTTGCCAAACCACATTTAGAATCCTTCTGAATCCATTAGATTCACCCTTCACTTCAGAAGAATTGTCACTGAGAAGTCCAGAGTAGGATTTGGAACCTGGGACATTTCCAATAACACTGAATGACAACCCTCAGTATCCCGTTGCTGGCCTTGCCATCTAAGGTTGCTGGGCGTCAATCCCCAATACAGGGATTTGGGGGAGATATTACATCCCATTTGAGCACAATGAGAAATTACAGCTTTCTGCTCTAAGAAAAAATATTTGTCAGTTCACACAAATCCCCCTTTCTCCTCTTTTGTGCTGGCAGGGGAGGCTTAGAAAGTTTTTTCTTTAAATTTTAAACGAACCATATTCTTCTGCAAATTTTCAACTGGAACTGTAGTTCATTTATGATAAGTGTTATTTTGTTTATTCGTTGAAACGGCTCTAGGTGTATTATTTACAATTCCTCTTGGACCAAAACCTTTGATGGAGAAAAACACTGAAAAGATTGATGCAGGAATTAATATCTTTGCTTTTTAATATAATAATTGCATTTTAACCATTGGCTGTTCACTGTTTGTTATTTACTAGGTGATGATACCTTAAAAACCTGGGACATCAGACAGTTTAAAGCACCTCTTAATTCTATCAGTGGCCTACCAAGTTTCTTCCCCATGTAAGTAACTTTTATAACTTTTAGTGAAAAGTGATGTGCAGAAATGGATCAAGATTAGTTCACTGGGGAAACATTTTCTGAATTTAAGTTTACTTGGCTTGAACTCAACATATCTGCAATTGTGGCTTACCAGTTTTCAAGAAATAGATTGTATTGGTAAAATTTTAAACCTCCATTTAAAACAGGGATGGGGAACTCTGACTCTTTTATGACTTGACTGAGCATCCTGGCTCAGGAATTCTGGGAGTTGAAGTCCACAAGTCATAAAAGGGGCCATAGTTCTCCATATTTGATTTAAAACATTGTCTCAGTGGTTATGAAATACGAATTACCTTACAAGGTAATATTTCATTAGGACTGTTAAGTTGTAAAAGCTGCATTCAATTTACCTCAAGAATCCAAAAATCTTTTCCCATGAAAGAAATCTAGTTTCCTTTTTTTTAATAGTACATATGCTTTTTTTTCTAAATTGCTAATAGTGAGTTGCATAGATTTGAAGGGCTTTTTGGATTTAGTGAAGGTGAGCCATATTAATCCAAATAAGGATATAGCATAAGTAGTGTCCAGCATAAGCATGGCTATAACTATAAAACAGTGTTCAGTTTGGCCAAGCTGAATGGCTTTGGTTTATCACCATTTGGCCCTAAAACGTATCATTGCTTCATGGATAATAGCTGTGAAAGTCTACACCAGTATACTGGTTGTAGCCACTTTAAGAGTTTGAAGGCTGGATGAATAATACTTTGTAAGGTCATATGTTTATGGTATTAGATCTCCTTGGTCCTATATCTATTTTGGACAGGAATCACGGTGAATATTAAGCCTTAAAACTTTGATGAACAATGTCACGCTACACCTTTTTCAACAATAAACTTCAGATGGAAATTGGCATGGGATGGAAGAACGAGGGAGAGACCAGGTTTTCCAACAGGGCTTCATTCCAATTTGCTTAGCTTGCAGAGAACAAGAATTATATCTCTCCCAGATTTTAGGGATAATGCTGGTGCTTTTAAAGCTTTTGATATAAATTGATTTAGCATATTGCTTTTACTCACTACTTGTCTATAAGCTCTTAGCTTTCACCTCACATTTAATTTTAAAGAATCTATGTGTTTGTTTATTGCTTTGAGAGGAAACATGAAAAATGATTTTGAAAATGGATCTGTTTACCATTTGTCATATAAAATGGTTGGGTATCATATTGCTAGAAATAGACATTATGGCCCACTAAATTATTACTGAATTATAGATTTCAAAACTCTTATTTTGTAAAGTAGACACATGAGACACTTTTTTATTCTGGTTGTTGAAATCTTCAGAAGAAATCTCTATTTGTTGGTTTTTCTAGTTAGGGTTATTTGGAATGCCACTTTGATTTTAATTGCCAAACGCAATTATCATTTTAACATAGATTTGAAATTCTTTATAAATTGGATTTCAAAAAAAATAAACTAATCTGTATTATATTGTGTACAGGACCGACTGTTGTTTTAGCCCAGATGATCAATTACTTGTTACTGGCACTTCTGTTAAGAAAGGACATGGCAATGCAAAACTTCTCTTTTTTGATCAGGAAACATTTAAAAAAATGTATGAGATCGATGTCACTGATGCGGTAAGTGGTATTTCACTTATTTTATTGCTGTATGAGAATGATAGTTATTTCTCAGGATGATGAATTTTGAATTTTGTTTATTAATTTTAGATTACATGCAATTGAATGCAAGCTTGATGTTCTAGAAAATTTAGTTAAATGGAAGGTACTATTCCTATATTAGATAATTATGTGATCCCTTATAATAAATTCATCCCATCAGTCATTAATAACAATGCATGTTTTCTATAGAGTAGGTGAGTCATGCAGTTCATTAATCATTGGAGATTTTTAAGAACAGATTGGGCAACCATTTGTCTGAAACAGTATAGGGCAGTGATGGCGAACCTATGGCACGCGTGCCACAGGTGGCACGCGGAGCCATTTCTGAGGGCACGCGAGG
>JANHFT010001971.1:177500-189791 GCA_032467955.1 Pseudoxenodon macrops | reverse complement strand
GGCGTTGGGAGGCGTTCCTTGCGTGCTTCTCTGAAATCTTGGTGTCTCTTATATTCTGCTGCGTCTTATAGTCCGAAAAATACGGTATATACAATGACATACAAAAGGGTGACATTCCCTATTGGGAAAGATTGAAATTCTACACTCCATCTATCTCTAGTTTGTATAAATTATGGAGAAAAATTACATTTGCTTTGATTCCTATAATACATTTGATATTTACTCCAAAAAGAAGAGAGGTCTGATATTTACTTCAAAAAGAAGAGAGGTCTTGTTTCAACCTGAAATAATAATTTATCTTTAAAAGAAGGTTCTCTGTGATATGCTGAAAAAATAGCAGAAGCAGGAGTTTTTATGTCTTAAGCGTTTAGTCTTAAGTGTTTCTTTTAGGAAGAGGTCATTTTCAATTCAGGCTTATCTTCCTTTCAGGTAAATAATGATTTTTTTTTTACTCTTGCTAGCATTCCAGAACAATCTTTCTTGCTTCTGAATTTCTGTCAGGCATTATCAATGTATAAGTCTTTATGATTATGAGGGCTAGAATCTTATTGCGTTTTGAAAACTGACTGTTGAGATGCTGGGGAAAATAATATATCTTTGATTAGAGCTTGCATTTTATTCATACTCTTCTAGTGTTGTAGCATATGTAGGAGGGGATTATGTGATATATGGCACTGCTCCATAAATATCTTTTTAATGGTAAAGTGATACAGATGGGTTACTTATCTCCATTTGAAAACCGGAAGGCCAAGAGGATCAGCATGGGTTATTGCCATTAGTAAAAGTGAGATTCTGTTAATTCAGCATGTAATATGTCTAGCTTTCTGATAGCTCACTTGCACAGTGACCTTGAAAACACATCATTAAACTTCATTAGAATCTTGTCTCCTCCTACTGTAAGATGATGTCAGGATAAGGTTTTTTCTATAGTTTTCCAAATACAGTGGAACCTCGGTTCACAAACACTTTCGACCTCGACTAAATGGGTATCTGAACAAAACCCGGGTCACGACCACATACTCGGTTGCTGACCAATGTGGCTGCAGCTGATTCCTCCTTTGCTTACTCCCGTCCCTTTGCTGGCCCGCTCGGGTGAGGCAGGTGTGCGCAGCCTCCCAGCTTCAGCCTCCTTCTGGGAGTCCCTATGGAGCTTGTCTGGCACCGGTGATGAGCTGGGAGCCGCTGCCAAGCGCACACGTTTGTTTGCTGGAACTAGCGCTTTGCACTTGTGCACAGGTCCTGGGAGTGGCTGCCCAGCAGGCAGGTAGATGGCAGCACAGAGATTTGCTGTCGCGCCGGGATAGCCCGCCGCTTGCAGAAGCGCTTAAGTGCCCACGTTGTTGCCTGCAGCTGTTGCTCGCCCGCCCAACTCCATGACAATCGGCAATTTCCGCCTGGGAAGCGCCTCTCACCGCCAGCTGCCATGCCTCGCCAAGGTGGGATGGCGTGGGGGACGAGCGGCCCGCTGTCAGCCTCAGGCCGGGCACTGAACCACTGTGGATGCCTTCCCCATAGATGGAAGCCGTTGTGGTCGGCATGCAAGAGCTGGATCTGGGTGTCCCAGTGCGGAATCAGCGGCTGCTGCTCAGCATTATCCCGCACGGCATGACTGGTGGATGCCGGTCTGCTCCCAGGGCTGACACCGCAGCAAGGCCCACCTGAGGCATTCACTAAGTGCTGAAGGGTCCCACGGCTCCAAAAAAGTGCCACAGAGCAGCGCACAGGCATGGTCTGTAGCCGTTCCCCAAGCACATGCAGCCAACACCCTTGAAGGGATAACGACCTGCGCCCCCTCCCTCCTTCCTTCCCTCCCTTCCAGCAAAGCTCTTTTTAAAAAATTTATATTTAGTTCATAGGGGTCTAGAACGTATTGATTGTATTTACATACAATCCAATGGGAAAATTAGATTCGGTTCACGACCAAATCGGTTTACAATCAAGGTTATGGAACGAATTATGGTCGTGAAGCGAGGTTCTACTGTATATTCCTCAAGTTTGAACACAACTGTGAAATTTTTGTACAAGTCTTGATTCCAGCAGTAGGAGTTTTATTTTCCATGCCTCTTATTATTCACTCGTCTACAGTCAAATGCATACTTATGTGATTTACTGAAATTATGACCCATTAAAAAGGTTAAAATGTTTGTGTTAAGGGACATTAGTGAAGGACATTAGTTTTTCTTCCAACTCCAGCTGTAAAAAGACCAAGGAGGTTAAAAATAGTTGTAATCAGATTGGAAAAGTAAAACCTAAGTACAGCTATAGAAAGCAATATGGTGCCACAAAAAGTTACATTTTTAAATGAAAGTTAGCTTTTCTGCACGGTTAAATCCATTTTTAATTTTCTATTTCTCGCTTCAACCTCTTTAATTTTCTTAAATATTTACTTTCATGGGTACACAATTATTGTATTTTCTAGCAGCAGTGTTCATTTTTGAAAAAGGTAATTATTTCCACAGAACATTCTATTAGTATTGCGTGTAATAATCCAAAATGACCGGGGGGGGGGGGTTTGTCCTGATTTGATTTTCTATTTAAGATGTGGCATGTTCTGAAACTATCCCTTTGAAAAATCTGTATGGATATACAGAAGGAAGAAGGGGAAAAACTCCAGGTTTTCATCTCTTTATTGACTAGTGGTGCAATATCCTATGGCAGTGATGGCTAACCTTTTTCTTCTTGCGTGCCAAAAATGGCAGCGTGTGCGCTAGCGTGTGCCACCACACAACCCACACACACACACTGCGCATACATGCCCCCCCCACCATTGGGCCGTTTTTCGCTGCCAGGGTGAAAAACGGCGTAACGGGACTTCTGGTTTGCCCTTTGGGCTGTTTTTCATCCTCCGGAGGCTCCAGGGAAGCTTCCGTAAGGCGAAATACGGCTCTACGGGCAAACGAGAAGTTCGGGAATGGACTTCCAATTTGCCCATTGGGTCGTTTTTTTATCCTCCGGAGACTTCCAGGGAAGAGGTCCTGAAGCCTCAGGAGGGTGAAAAACAGCTGAAAACCAAGGCCGAAAATCAACTGGCCAGGCCGCGCAACTGTGCTGGAGCTGATGGCAACGCCTCGCGTGCCCTCAGAAATGGCTCCGTGTGCCCACCTGTGGCACGTGTGCCATAGGTTCGCAATCACTGTCCTATGGTATGCAGAAAATATGCTTGATTAGAATATAGTGTTTTTTTCAGTCTGATGGCATATAAATATCGTCAGCTATGAATCCATATTTTCCACGAAAGTTATTGGTGCTGGAAGAAGACAAGAAACTGGCAGATGCATACAGTAATGCAGAGATTGGGGCAAACACTTGTTTTTTTGGGAAAGTCATTTTAGCTGCACTTGTCCCTGTTTTTCTGCCTGTCTCCTCCCTGACTTTCCACCTGACCATTCCGGGTAGCTGATTCTCTGCAAAGGTTTCTTAGTGAAGCAGCAGGTTTTTGATGGGCAAACAAAGAAAAGCTAAGTGATCAAAAGACAGAAAGGAAAACGGGTTGGGGGAAAAAATGAGAGAGAAATTGGACTGATGATATGGGTGGCTGCATTCTGCTATAACATAAGCCAGAGTTTGTCTTAAGCCGGCTAGCTCAGTCTTGGGGTCAAGCAAAGGAATCTGTTCAGCCCTTTGGATGGGTCTGACTCCAGCCCCAATTACCTCCTGTCAGGCAGATCAAAAGCAAAGTTAACTGGAGATGGTGGGAGTTGTAATATAGCTCATCCTGACCTGTAGATGAGCAGGTGTGGAAGGGCAGAGAGTTTCAGATCTTTTATCGCTTCCAAATGTTGTATTTTGAACGGAATTAGTATAGTAACCCGAGCCTCTCTTGCTGAAGATAAAGCATTGCTCTGACTCTTCCTAATCTTTAAGTCCGATGGCATAAAACCTCCCTTGGTTCCTGTCTTAAGTAGACAGGCACTGATTCGGTTGAAGCATTCCTCAGACAAATCAGACTTCTCCAAAATCAGGACTGAAAGAAGCTTTGCTTCATCTCTTTGCATTTTTATACTTTCCCATAGTTGATAACCATCCTATTTATTAAGAAATGTAAGTGAACTGTCGGCTTATGTGCAGTTTATATCCTAAATATGAAAATATGCACAAATCGGAGAGGCCTGGGATGTTTTGAAGAGAACGTCAGCAACTGGAGTGAAGGTCAAGTTATATAACTCGCTAGTGAACTCTTTTTTTGACTTGGAACGTCTTGTGTACTCCAGTACTATATAAGAAAACTCTTGTACAGGGTTGTGGTTTACTCAAGGCAAGGCTGCCGGTCTAGAGGCAGTAAAATTGATGCAGCTTTGACCCAGACTATTTAAGGTTTCCTTCACTCAAATATTGATCCAAGAAAGCTCGCAAGGTTCTAAGGTCTTTCATGCATGGATAAAAACATTCAAGGGCAAGTTATCCATCTCTGGTGGTAAAATGTATTACTGAATAAGTAGCTTAGTGATTAAGCCTGAGGACTTGCTGAGATGTTTGGGGAAAACAGTTGGTGTGAAGTGAGAACGTAGCCTTCTTCCCCAAAGATTTTGAAAATCACTGCTATTCTCAAATGGTGAGCTTCTCTTCTCCACTTCATCTAATATCTGCTTGACAGGAAGGATATACAAAAAGAGCTTAATTTCTTATTTGTTGACTGATTCTCAATGAGGTCAATTTCCCTTGCCCCACCCCTGGTTCTGGGGCTGAAAGATACCAGGAGCTTCTTTCCATAGTCACAAATATTACAGTCATGTCTTTAACACTCAACAAACACACTGGTTTCAGAAAAAGCTTGAAAATTTCAAGACTTGGAAGCGCAAGAAAGTTGTGGAAGTTAAGAATGTGTAGGTCATTTTTTCCTTCTATTTCTTATTCTGATGCTTTGTTAGGGAACCTAAATTAATATATTTTTGAAGTGCTTTTGTCACTGTTACTTTTTTTTTATAACTTGGAGCGCCCAATGAACATGAATTTGCCATCTCTTCAGATCTGGGTAGAACAAGCAGTGTTCCTTATACTTCCTCACTCAATTTCCCATGAATCCTTTTAAAAATCTGGACAAGATTCAAGGAAGAAACAAGTTGGAGATCAATTCACAAATAGTGATTGTAGGAGATGCTTTTTTTTTTAAAGAGATGCTTCCTTTTAAAAAAAGAAGAAATCAGTAGGAGATATTTATTTCTGCTTGGTAGAATGGCAGTAATGCTTTGAGAATATTTGCAGCCATTGCACCGCAATCTTCCAAGATGAAAAGATATAGAATGTTTGATGGAACATGCTACTTGCAAACAAACAGAAAAGGAAGACAGCCTAATAAGCAATTGGCCA
Organism: Pseudoxenodon macrops; assembly: GCA_032467955.1. Classification (NCBI taxonomy): domain Eukaryota; kingdom Metazoa; phylum Chordata; class Lepidosauria; order Squamata; family Pseudoxenodontidae; genus Pseudoxenodon; species Pseudoxenodon macrops. The sequence goes on along the minus strand of JANHFT010001971.1, from coordinate 184,484 downwards.
ATAAATCTGATTATATTATTTCTAGTGCTAATAATGGAGGGATTTGGGGGTCCTTTTAAGGAACTGATTTACTTTTGCCATAAAATTTCTTGACATTTAAAGGGGTAATCCTTGCCTGTATTGTCAACTGAGGCTGTATCGGTTCTCCAGCTGAATAGTCACTATTGAAAGATTGGATTCCACTCCCTGCTGTCTCTTCATATGGCCAGATTCAGATTCCCTGATCCTCTCAAGTCACTCTTATGGAAGCCTTAACATCTCATGATTTACCGTAGTTGACCACAGAAGTCGCCCAGTGCTGCATCTTGGTGTGACAGATGAGGAGCAGATTGTGAGGGGTGACAGGGGCGACAGGGAGCCACTGTAGAGTAATCCTCAAGAATAGAGGATCTAATTTGCAAGCAAGGCAAATTTTTGCAGACAAATAATTTACGGGCCTGCAAACTGACCAGCATTATTATTTAACTTGGCAGAAAATTTTAGAAGAATCCCAGAAGATCAAATGTATGCTGCTTGAAGAAATAGGATAGGGCTTGTCAGATCATTCATTTAAGATTCCTGTTTCTATTTCTGTTTGTAAATCAATCAGTCTCCTTGGACCATAATTCATTATTCTATATACTTGCATAAAAGCAGACTACTGTAGTTTTGCAGTTTTTGTTAAAAATAAAAGCTTGAGAAAATGCAGCTGCCACCAATGTAAGGAAAAAAAATTATATATCTGATTTCTGTACACTGAATGATGTCCCTTAGGGGGGAAAAACAGGCTGGTGCATGCCTTTGTTTCATTACGGCACGGCTTGCATATCCACATAAGTTCAGCTTTAGATGTGATTTAAAATTGCATGATTGATGATACAAATAAATATCATATTCTTACATCTAGGGTGGCAACAGAGATTTGTGGTGGTGCATTTATATATCTCTGCATGTGCAAACAATAAGTCATATTTACATAACCAGTTCAAAGAAATAGGCATTTGTATCATCAATCATGCAGCAGTATTTAATGAAGTACTGTGCTTGCAAAAGATTACAGTTCCAAAAGCAACTTTTTATCCTTCCTTCCTGCTTATCTTCAGAGATTGCAGGAAGGCTAGCATTCAGTGGAAGAAGGCAGTTTACAGGAGATCTATACTCAATCTCTCTATTTTCCTGAAGGATGGGGTGGTGGTGAGATTTCTATCTGAAAAAGCAGATGCTGGTGTATTCTAGCAGTGGGGAACTTTGACCACCTAAATGTTAAGTTACAGTTCCATTATCCTTGACCACCAGCCTACTAGGGAAAGCCAATGAGTGGGAGTCCAGCAGCATCTGAAAGTCTTGTCCAAGTGTTCCTTTCCATGGGCAGGAGGGAGGAAAGAATTCAGCCTTTGTGATTTGGGATTCACTGGGTCTGTTGGCTTTTTAAGTTTCTAAAATGTTTTTATTGATATCAGGAAGAGGTGGTTTGTTTGTTTGTTTTGCAAATTAGGTCCATCAAAGTAAAGAGATAAAATAGTTTCTTCTATTGTTCTCTTCTAGGGTGTTCAGATGGCTTTTCCAGATCTGTGGAGGGTCATTTTTGTGATTGTTTGGAAAGATTCTGAACCTGGTAAAACCATGCATATATTTAAAATGGGGGAAGCATATTAAAATACCAGAATTTTGAGAGTAGGTAATTCAGCAGGATTCCCTAGATGCCATGTTAGTTTGAGTTTCAAAAAAGAGATGTATAAGGGAGCAGAATTAATAAGACAGGAAGAATCACAAATATACACATGGGTGAAAACTCTGGGATTTTCACTTCAGACTTGATGTGACACATTCCATATTCTGTTACATGCCATCTAATATTTTAGGTGCAATAAATAGAAAGATCATAGTTCATTGGTAGCACAACTACTTTGCATGTGAAAGTCTATGTTAGTCCCAAGTATCTCCAGATATTTTGAACAATTTTGAGGAGAAACTGACCACAAGAGCCTGGTGCTCTCGCAGCAGGAACTATCTACGCTCCACGGACAAGAGCCTGACACTTTGGCAGTGAGGAGGCCACTGATCAGAATCACAAGGAACTGCGGGGTCACTAACCAAATCAACGGACTTGTTTAACGACCAGGACAGAATTGTGGGTGGATTCTCACTCCTGGCACAGGAGCCTGTTTTAGTGACTCCTGCCAAAGGCGGACCACGGTCACTAAGTGAGACACCCAACCTGTTTAGTGTCCAAAATGGTGGGCAAGACCGGACATCAAACTGGATCGGAGGGGGAAGGACGTGGGTCACAGGAACTGGCCTCCGGAGCTACAACATCACGTTCCAAGTCAACTGAGAAGGCAAAACACAAGACAAGAGGCAGCAGTTCTGTAGCCCAACAGGGAGGAAAGGAAACAGGGAGATCGGGCTCTAGAGAAACTATATGACAAAGCCCAGAAAAGAGGGACCTCTTTGAACCAGACCATAAGAGAAGCGACAGACACGGGATCTAGCCCTCCTAGCGTGTCTTTGGCCACAGCAGAGGATCAATTGGCCCGAGTGGCAGCCTCCTCTGTGTCTGACCAGCATGCTCTTTGGGGACAAGACCCACCTCCTCCTGCCAGCCCAACCAGATTTGAGTCCAGGCCCAAACCACCCACAGAGGCTATGTTCACCCTGACAGCGGCCGGCCTCCGACCAGAACCAGCGGTGGACATGTCCGCGATGATAGCTGCAGCCGTCAAACAGGGCATTGCGGCCGGTCTCCGACGCTATCATCGTCCATCTTCATTGTTTTCAGAGTGCCACTCACTACACGAGACAAACTGCGTCTACTGCTGCAGAGAGGAATCGCCTGACCCGCTTGAAAGGGAGCTCCCACAGTCTCCACCTTCCGAACATGAGGGGCGAGAGGACCTGGATTTATCAGAAGATGAGGGCCTGGTGACAGCAGCCTACCTTCTCCGGCCTATTTCCACCGGCCATATTTAAGTCCTTGTTATTCAAGGCAAAGAACTCTGCACAAGATGCAAGTACTGGCACATCTCTGACCACAGACCCACTCTTTACCGAAAACATGCCAGAAACAGAGGTGGTGTCTGCACCTAAACTGTTTGTGGATGTGGTCCAGAGACAGTGAACAGCCCCGGCTTTGGGGCTACTTCCCTCCACTACTGACAACCAATTCTTTAACGTAGTGCCAGAGCTTGCCAAAATATTGCAATATCCCCCGGTCGACGCCCTACACCATGCCACCGCTATCCCGGGAAAGGTGGACAATCTACTCAGGCCGGAGGAGGACGGAGCAGTCCCTGCTCAAGACACACCAGGCTGCGGCATGGGTGGTGAAAGCATCCACAACTGCGTCCTTTTTCGCCCGCACCTCTCTTGTCTGGCTCAAACATCTACGTGAATGCATCCCACCATCGGATGCTAGGGCCCATATATATCTGATATCTAATATCTGATATGCAGGATGTATTTTCATTGTTACAAATTGAACATAATTAAAGCATAGTGATTAATCACAAAAACAATATGTACTATGTAAAAAATGCTGCTTTAGGCAAAAGCAAAGGAAAAGTGTCAAATGCAAGCTTCTTATTATTTTGAAGAGAAGGGACAGGGCAAAGGTTTAATTCTCAGGTTTTCAGTTTTTTTCCAGCCAAGCAGGCAGTTGACTAAGCAGCTTCCAATGGGATGTGGGACGAGAAAGAGGCAGCGCAAAAAAACTTTCAGGACTTGCTCAGAGTTTGACATACACAACACACTTCCACCGGGTGCGGTGCTAGAAACCGAGACCTTTGGGAAGATCCTCAACCTGGATGGGGCATGGGTGAGTGGGGGGCATACTCAATGGTTCGTGGGGGGCACGTTCAGTGGGATGACTACCTCCTTCTCTTCGTACTCGGGCCCATCAAGAGAGTCACCTTCATCCACGGTGCTCAGTCCCCCGGCCGGAAGCGGCAGCTGCGGAGGTGGCAGCAGAGGAGGGAAGCTCCCAACAGTATTGACAGCAGTGCTGGCGCCGCTCTCAGAAAGCGATAGTGTCGCCACTAGTGGCCCTTGGACATCTCCACAGGGGCAGGCCTGGAGCCCACTGCGAGGGAGCCCAGAGCAGGAGAAGGATTCAGGCCGGAGCCTCCCAGAAGAACTGCTGCCGCAGTCTTGCTGCTCCCGCTGCAGGGCTGTGTTGGCGGCGGGTGGGCAATGTCCCCAAAATTCTCCGGTCGCTCCCGAGCTCCCCTCTTTGCCGCCAGTCTCGGCTGCCGCCATCATGATGCTCCAGCTCTTCCCACCCCTTCCCCGCCTTTAATGGGACAGCCCGTGGCCGGGAGAAGGTGGCCGAGAGGCACAGGGGGAGAGAGAGAGCTGTTCCCTGCCTTTGCCTCTCAGTGGGGAAGGAACTGCCGCTGCGCTCTTGCTGCAGGGCTGCAGGACAGCAATATCCCCTGCTTCTCCCCTTTGCCTCTCAGTGGGGAAGGGAGGGGACCACCACCGTGCTCTTGCTTGTGTTGCCTGAGGCACGAATTGGGAACAATAAGAGAGCCGCCCGGTAGCCAAGGGCTAAGTTAGTTCCTGAGATGGGGGGGGGCATGACATTCCGCCTCTAGCACCGAAGGCGGCGGCTATTTCAGCATCACACACGCTTCCTCAGCCATTCTCCCTTCTTGGGCTCAGTGTGAGGCGGCAGCGCCCCTAGTCTTTCCACTTGCCGCTGTCTCGGTTCCTAAGACCATCGGAAATATGTGTTTTCCGATGGTCTTAGGCGACCCCTGTGAGGGGTCGCGGCCCACAGGTTGAGAACTGCTGCACTAGACGGACCCAGGGTCTGGTTCAAGGCCTTTGCTTCTTTCAGACATTTCCTTTTTGTACTGTAGTACTTGGCTAGCCAAGTCAAGGCAGCCATTTTAAAGTCCCTTGAAGTAAAATCCAGCAACGTTTTCCAAGCCAACCAAATTTTTTATGCCTATAAGCCTTGGGACAGCTCTGCTAATGATCTGACAATGCTGGCAAAGGGCCAGTTGATGACATACCATTCTAACAGCATTGGATTCCCCCCCCCAACTTCTCCCTGTGAAAGAATACTCTGCAATAGTTTGACCTCTTAGCTAATTTTAAATACTGATCTGATTTGACATAGATAAAAAGATCTTAAAGCGCTTAACTATTTCTCATTTGTCTAAACCAGACAGGATGGGGGCAGGTGTTGTTGGGGAATTCAGTTTCTTTTATATTTAGAACCTTGCAGGTTTCACACTTCGCTGTACTGAATTGGTAACACAGGATTTGTCGGTGGAAGTAATCCTGCTACTTCTGTTTTGAGTTTCATATTTCCTTCCTATGGATTTTGTATATAGTTAGGTGGTACTTATTTGCTACAAATGAGTTTAATTGCTGGTTGAATTGATCACCGAATTGCAGAACCTGTTTGTGAGACAATCCCATTCTTACAATTGGGTTGCATCAATTTTTAGTCTGTAAATGAGAGTTGTGCGAATGGAAACCCCATGTTTTACCAGCATCTCTGACTCTGGGCAGGATACAACTCCCAACTGTGCTTAACATTTGCAGAAGAAGCTACGATTGGCTAAGTACTACTGCCACGTAGCTGGGTGATATTTACTGTTGCGCTTTTGTTCCACTAAATTTCTATTTTTCTGTCAAGGTGTGTATCTGTTGATCCTTGTACTTTTATACTCTCCTTAGGGTGGGGAGTATATGTAATCTTTTGTGAATAAATACATGCAATACAACATTCCTATCTTAACACTAAAGAGTCTTTAACTTGTACTGTTGCCCTCCTTTGCCAGGGGCAAATCAAAGGATAGACTTTCAAATATGATTCATTGGCATCTGGGCTACTACTACTTTTCAATCAATCATCTCGTTATGTTAGGTGACTAAATACATAAAAATAGAATGAAGAACAATTTCCCTTCCTTTTTATTTATTTATTTATATGTTTATTTAATTTATATGTCGCCCAGCTCACTATCAAGCAAGTCTAGCTAGCATATGATATTTCTGATAACATGAAAAGAGAATAATAATCAGAATAGAGCTGGAAGGGATCTTGGAGTCCTTCTAGTGCAACCCCCTACTCAAGCAGCAGACCCTATACCATTTCAGACTGACTGTCCAGTCTCTTCTTAAAAACTTCCAGTGATGAAACATCCACAACTTCTGAAGGTAGGCTGTTCCACTGGTTAATTGTCCTCACTGTTAGGAAGTTTCTCCTTACTTCTAGATTGCTTCTCCCTTTGTTTAGTTTCTATCCATTGTTTCTTCTCCTGCCCTCTGGTACTTTACTAGGGAATAGACTTTCCCTAGTAAAGATTTATATTTTTAAAGCAATGCCACCTTAGAACATGCAGTGATAATTTGATTTTTACTGTATGCCTAGATCGCACATAATTTGCTATGTAAGTTTGATAGGTGCAAATTGCATAGATCTAGTTCAGTCAAGCAGAATCACTTTGCAGTAATAGTTGCAATGAGACAATAGTCGAGCAGTTATTTTGGTGTTATGACACGTAGGGCCTTACCAACAAGTACGAAACACCACATGAAGTAGCACATACTGTACTTGACCATGACTGATCTTGAAAAGCTGAACAGGATAAGAACTGGTTATTATTTGGAGAGAAGACCAGCAGAAAATCCTCAAATGGGGAACTGGGAAGGGTTTTTTTAAGCCTTAAAAAAAGACAATCAATTCCCAATAGCTGGTAAATCATGAGTTAGGACTGGTGCTATGTGATCTAGCTTATCAACCTGGCTACAGCATTTTCTAGTTGAGGCTTTGAGACATTTCAAAGATGAGAGTGGAGAGTGCCTCAAAATGACCGTACTTTGCAATTATTAGAGCAGGATCATTGAAGAGACTGGGATGCTGTGACATCCCTGATGTCAGGGGACCAAACCAAACACATACAGGTGAAACTCAAAAAATTAGAATATCGTGCAAAAGTTCATTTATTTCAGTAATGCAACTTAAAAGGTGCAACTAATATATGAGATAGA
>JANHFT010001971.1:123906-153046 GCA_032467955.1 Pseudoxenodon macrops | reverse complement strand
ACCAGGTATTCATCTGGCTAGCGTCCTTAGTCTGGTCAGCTTCAGCACATTATTTTATCCCCTGGTTAGGGCTGAATAAAAGCTTCTAAAGCACAGCTGATAGAGAGAAGCAATTAAGAAAGCCTGCGAAGCCCAGAAGATCATTAGCACCTGGTTAGGTCTGGGGAAAAAAGGTTCTTCTGAGGGAGTAGCAATGCAAAAAGCCTGCAAATTTCACTTCACTCATTAGTACCTCATTAGGTCTGAAAAAAACTTTGAAAAAGCTACATTTGGAGTATAAGACGCACCCAAATTATAAAGGGCATCTTATACTCCGAAAAATACAGTAGTTGAAAATGGACAGGAAGGTTTTCTCAGCCTTTCTTCCATTACAATATTTCCAAGTTGCTTGAAGAATTGGATTGGCAAAGTCTTCAGGACAAATAAAATGTAGAAACTATTTTGTTCACAAATGCAATAAAGTTAACTACCACAAGGTGCAAAGGCGAACCTTGGCTTCTATGAGATTCAAGAAGGATGGAAGAGACCTTGGACCTCTTCACACTCATTCACCGGATAAGCTACTATTCCAAAGTCTAGGCAGGTATTCCCCATCCTATACCTGCACATTTGATTTATGTTTCCCAAGACAAGAAGTTTAAATTTCTCTCTCTTACATGCCACTCACTTATTTTCAACCCACTTCTGTAGGGTGCGGTGGTTCATAAGGTTAAGATGCTGGGTTTACAATCAGCAGGCTTGCATTCAAGACCTAGTTGCTGCTGCAGGACGAGGTGAGCTCCTGTTACACACTCCAGCTCCTGCCAACCCAGCAGTGGGTGATTGTGAGTAGATAAATGGGTATCACTTCACTAGGCAACTTTATGGGAACATGAAAGGAGCTTCCTACTGGCCACCCCCTGGAAAGTGGTGATAACAGTGTTCAATCCTTTCAACCGGAAGTGCTTAGGTGCTCCTGACATAACCGTAGCTGTTGTTGGCCTCCAGCCCCTTCCGCAGCAGAATCAGATGAGGAGTAGGCGTGCGTCAGCATCGTGGTAACCTGAAAGCTTTGAGGGGGAAGAGGGAATGAAGTGGTCAGAGAGAGAGAGAGAGAGAGAGACAGAGGCAAAGCCTGGGCTGTCCATCAGCCCCCAAATGGAGAGTCAAGAGCCCCCAGGTCTGGAGGTGGCTGATGTGGAAGAGGAGGAACAGCTGGGTCCAGTGCCTGATGTACGGATGCTCAGAAGGCAAAAAAGAGGAGAGCAGTGGAAATCCATGGGCCGATCCTTGGGAAGGAAGAGCCTCACCCTAGCTCTGGGGATAAAGGGCAGGGGGCAGAGATGAATAGATGTGACAAATAAGTATTCATCTTCCATCCGGATAGACTCGTTAGCCTGTGTTGAGAGAGAAACATTTTGCTGGGGCTGCTGATGCTCCGAATAAAGGAATCTTTGAGTTCACTTCAGAGGGTCTGTCATGTTTGGGGAGCTGGGTCAGAACAATAGCAGTAAGCCAACTTTTCTAACCTGTGAAGATTATGAAGGATCCTCCGCCATGACAGTCCAATCCTAAGGATGAAGAACACAAGGGTCCTTTGACTTTAGGCTCATCTTGTGGACTTCCCAAGGATGTAGAGCCGCGGTGGCACAGTGGTTAGAGTGCAGTACTGCAGGCTACTTCTGCTGATCACCGGCTGCCAGCGGTTTGGCAGATTGAATCACACTAGGCTCAGGGTTGACTCAGCCTTCAATCCTTCTGAGGTGGGTAAAATGAGGACCCAGATTGTTGGGAGTAATAGAGCTGACTCTGTAAACCGCTTAGAGAGGGCTGTAAAGCACCGTGGAGCCGTATATAAGTCTAAGTGCTATTATTTGGCTAACCAACTAGTTTGATTCAGCAACATTTAAAATTTAAATTATAAATTCAAACTTTTGAGACTAGGTGCATGAGAAACCAAAGCAAAATATCCAACTGGAGCATCTAAAGAAAAGGTGTTCTCAAAAGTATCTATCACTGGGCATTTAAGAATAAAGAATAAGAACTCTCTTATTCTTTTGTTTTTCCACTCTCTTTTTGTCCCCTCCCCCAATGGCAGAGTAGATATTTTGATTCACCAGTTACTTAGACTGAGCCACAGAACTGACATCAGAGACAACTTAGTTGTATTGATTTCAACAAGGCTAAACTTTTTCATATGGTTTGTAAATGGCCTTGTGGGTCACCCTGAGCCTTTTGATATATACAAGTCTATTCCCAGCCAGATTAATACCACACTGTGAATGATCTCCAAGGTTAAATTGCTTTTAATTTTAGCTTAATTATGTGCAGAAGCACAAATAACTAACAGCATTGATCTGAACTTGGCACCAAAGACAGGTTCCAAATGGCAAAGCATATTAAAAGATCGAACTATTAAATACGGATAATGAGCAAAATAATTATGTGTTTCCATGCCGTAAAAGGTTAGACTTTAAAGTTGTCACAGTTCATAAGCAAGGAAAGATTTAATCCCACTCTTAATAAAATATTTATAAGATAATGCACGTTAATCAAAACAGCCACAATTAATTTGGGGTTAGGGAATATATTGCTCTGGATTGCTGTCCAAGATTTTCAGAGACAATTGGGGGAAGATTTTTAACAGGGCATTTGTTTTCTTACTGAATAATGGATGACTCGCAGCCAGAAGCTTTTAAAATGCAGCTTAGCTTAGGATAAATAAGCATAATTGCAAGCAGTTATGCAGGATAAATATTCTAAGGCTGGTGGTGTTTCCCATTCGATTCCAGAAAGAGGTTTTAAAGCTTTTGGATCAGGGGTGTCAAACTCAAGACCCATGGGCCGGATCCGGCCTGCAGGGTGCTTAGATCTGGTTCACAGGTCACCCTGGAAACAGTGAAGGATTGGCCTGCCTCAGCCAGCGAAAACGGCCTTCCGAGTTCCGTTTTTGGCTGCGATGGCCTCCTGCAACCCTCTGCCAGTGAAAACGGAGCTTGGGAGGGCCAAATACGGAGCCCATTTTCACTGGCAGAGCGCTCGGGCCACCACAGGCATTAACACGAGCGACGTTGAGCTAGTCATGTCCATCCCTGACCACACCCACCCCAGCCCCCTGAGGTCAAATACAACCGTGATGCAGCCCTGAATGAAATCGAAGTTGAAAAGCCTGTTTTGGATGCATTTATATGCACTGTAGGTTGAATGCAGCCTCCATCTGCAACTCTTTAAAGCAGCTGAGTCCAATCCACACATCTTGAAGTTGCGGAAGTTGGGAAGAATGCTGTAGCTTGAGCTGGTGGTCCTAGAGCCATACATAGCCCTCCACATTTTAGGTATGAGCCAGAGGTGGGTTCCTACTGGTTCTATAGAACCATTATTAACACTGCGATGCCGCCACAGACCAATTCCTTCGGTGTCTCTGTGGGCACCGCCATTTTGGATTTTGCTTCTGCGCATGCACAGAAGCTATTTTTATTTGCTTCTGTACATGTGCAGAAGCTATTTTTTTATGGCTGCGCGTGCGCAAGGTGCGACCCTGAGTGAACTGGCATCAAAACAATCCACAACTGATCCCTGGTGAGAGCCCTACAGCCCATCTAAAAGGTGCCACCAAGCTCATTCTTATCACAACAACACTAAAGTAGGAAATAGAACTGAAATAATCATATTTAAGTGTATATCATCTTAGTTTAAATTTTATTAAGTCAACATTTTATTTTTCCTGCCTGGCTTATTTACTTCATTGTTTTGGCTCCACATCTTTTGTGGGGTGTGTGTGATCGTTGATATGTCTATCAAATGTGAACTGTGTCCTTCAACTAAAAAATAATTTGCTTCATCAAGTTTTTCCTCAGAATTTCTCTTCATGTTGGTGCACGCATGGGAGCTATTCCATATTTGTTGAACAACTCTTATTGGCTGGTGCAAGCATGCTTTTAGTACACGTTGCTGTACTTTCAGTGCACGGTAAGACCACACTTGGAATACTTCATTCAGTTTCGGTCGCCACGCTGTAAAAAATGTGGAGACTCTAGAAAGAGTGCAGAGAAGAGCAACAAAGATGATTAGGGGATTGGAGGCTAAAATATATGAAGAACAGTTGCAGGAACAGGGTATGTCTAGTTTAATGAAAAGAAGAACCAGGGGAGACATGATAGCAGTGTTCCAATATCTCAGTGGTTGCCAGAAAGAAGAGGGAGCCAAGCTATTCTCCAAAGCACCTGAGGATAGGACAAGAAGCAATGGGTGGAAATTAATCAAGGAGAGAAGCAACTTAGAACTAAGGGTACATTTCTTGACAGTTAGAACAATTAATCAGTGGAACAACTTGCCTCCAGAAGTTGTGAATGCTACAATACTGGAAGTTTTAAAGAAGATGTTAGATAACCATTTATCTGAAGTGGTGTAGGGTTTCCTGCCTAGGCAGTAGGTTGGAATAGAAGACCTCCAAGGTCCCTTCCAATTCTGTTATTCTATTCTATTCTATTTCGGAGACATACAAAAAAAAAACCCAATGGAGGAATATTTCTGTTTTAAAATAGTTTCAGGGTAACATGCTTGATTCTTTCATAAACATGTATTAAACTATTATACAAGAGACACTCAATATTAAATGTTTAATCATTTAAGCAGATGAAATTATTTTATAATCAGATAAAGAATAGTTGCACATGTATGCCATATTCTCAAATTCATTGCAGGCAATCACATATATTATATTAACAAATTGTATTCATGTTAGTTCCTTTATACAAGTAGCCCCAAACTTACAACTGGTCGCTTAGCAACCATTGAAAGTTACAATTAACCTGTTCAGAGCTATTTACAGCCCAGTTTCAAAGTTCTGACAGCTGGGGCCCCCACAGTCATTTTGGGCACTTGGCAACTGCCCAGGTTTACATTTGTTTGCAGCATCCTGTGATCACATAACCACGATTTATTACCTTTTTTGCTGGAAGTCAGCATTCACTTCTGGTTTCCGGTAAAATACACCCATTGGATAGAGTGGGGTCACTTAATGACTGCTGTGTTCGCTTAATAACCATGGTGTTTGTTTAACAACTGCAGCATTCACTTAAGAACTGCTGCACAAAAAGTTGTAAAATCAGATGCACTCACATAGGGAGCCACTTAACAATTGCCATAACTTGAAGATTACCAGTTTATATAATTTTATTTTTGAAAAAACTTTTAAAAGCATTCAAAAGAAGCTCTATCTAAAAGGTGTTTTTTTGTTTGTTATGATTGTTGTATACAGGATTGACTACATCATTGCAATAATATAACTCGGTATTTCTGCAAATCATAACCATAGGTATTTTCTGGTTTCATAGACCAAAGATTTCATAATTCTGATACGAAAAATATTTTTCCTATGCCTTTAAAAAAAAAACATGCATCCAGGTTAATGCAAAAGCTTTTGCAAAATAATTTCCCACTTCAGAGTTTGGAAATCCATGCAGATCTTTTTTTCCAGAAAGAATATCACTTCTACTTTTTCAAAATAGCCATTTCCTATCTCTTTCTCAAAGGGCTCAATGACCCTGATTTTTGACACACTAGTACTTAAAATAAGTGTAGACATTACAGTGTCTATGCTAGCAAAACCTTTATCAATTTAACATAGTGTCTTCTCATTCTAAGAAAAATGAGTCTATTGTGCATTTTCTTGTTTAATCCATCTTTTATCTCATGTGGTCTTCTCCTATTATCCCTAGTACAAATTGGACTAGTTGGGGCCAATTTGAATTATAGTTTGGGTCATCTGAAGAGCATTAAATTAATATATAAATATTTTCAAGAAAATGACATACACCATGAGATCATCTTTCTCTCATAAGAAATCCAAATATTGCATATTATATCAAACAATGTAATTCCATACATAAATGCTCAGAACGAAATCCTGTTAAATTTCTTTCCAGAAAGCATTGCTGAAACACATCAGCACTGCTACCAAGAAAATTACATGGATGTAGCCATAAAGTAGAGCTTTACTCAAATAACACTTTACTTGTACATAATAAGAGAACACAAGAGGGGAATGTTTAATGAACAATCATATTAGTTGTGTTTAATTTTAAAATGAAATTTTAAATAAATCAATTTTTGGCCACATCTACTTTTTAAAAGTGATTAAAGGCTCCCTCAGACCTAAAAATATTGTGTACCCTAAATTTATAGTGACAGAATAGTTAGATAAGACAAAAATACTTTCTATCAGTAGACTGAAATAATTAAAAAAAAACAACAGTGGAGGAAGTTAAAAATAACAAAATTTCAGGTAAATCCCCTTTCCTCTTTAGAGATTTATAATACCTTCATGGCATCATCCACCCATCACTGAGGTGGTATAGAATCTGTCCCCATTACTGTCATTTTGGCACAATAATGGTTGGATAACTCTAGAATATGTTGTAAACTGCTAGTGGAGAAATAGCCAGAGATGACAGGCTTTTAACACACTCTCCAGTCCACCGATAGATTTTCTATCATATCACTGAAGGCTGGATACCAGGGCAAGCAAAGTAATTATCTGCATGCAGCTGTGTAATGTCTCTTTGCCCTGGCTTTAGTTGAGTATATATCACTGTGGAATGAAATGTCAATACCTGTAAGTAAATGACAAAAATGTTTTTATATAAGCACATTTAAAATTTATTTTATTAGTCAAATATACTTTTTCTAGATCAGAAATTTGGTATGTTTGCTTCCTTTAGAGATTATATGTTTATAGCATAGATTGAAACTGTATAGCTATTTTTCTGACATATGTTTATTGAAATATGGTTATGTAATTTAACTGTGATCTCTGACTAGGTTGGGGATGTCAGTGGAAGAATCTAGGAAGCTTACATCAGTACAAAATAATGAAGACGATAATAAATCCCTCTCTGGTTCTTCGGATTTGCCTGGTCCTTCAAGAGAGCCTTCTTTTGATGACCATGAAGAAAAGAGCAACCAATCGCCACTCTTGCCAGAGAGAGATTTCTGTCAGACACTTTGCAACATGGAGCATGTTCCTTCCAAGGATCTAATGGCAGAAACAGAAGACATTTTGATTCCAGAAGAATCCATTATTCAAGAAGAGATTGCTGAGGAAGTTGAGACAAGTATTTGTGAATGTCAGGAAGAGAACCAAAAAGAACACGTGAATTCAGAACAACCAGTAAGTCCAGTTGGTACAAATGAAGAAACAAATCCATTACCACTTACAGGGAATTCTGAATCCTGTGTTGTGATGAATGATGTATTAAGTCCATTATCTCATGTTGAAGTCAAAGAAGAGGAAAGATTGGAATATCCCCAGGAAGAAATGTCAGTCATAACAGATCAGATAGAAAGCAGTTTATCACCTTCACAATCTGCTTCTTCCTCAAATTCTGTTAGTAATGTGGAAGAAAAAGATTTGGAATCCATAAAAGAGCTTAGTCCTGATGGAAAATATTCCCCTGTCCTTAATGGTTCCTTATTCACTGATGGAGGTGTTGCAGTACATATGGAATTGCAGAGTGACCCTGATGAACTGTCCTCTGAAAATGCCTGTATTTCTGAAACATCTTTTTCCGCTGAAAGCCCAGAAGAACCATCTACCAGTATTGCATCTCCTGGAGGTGACACCCAATCGACTTCAGAGGAACCTTCTACACCCGTGTCTCTTGAAACTGTATGCTCATCAGACATGTCTTGCACTGAAAACACTGAAAGTGATACTCAACAAAAATCTGTTGATGATAATCTGAATACATCTTTAATATCTGAAATATCTCCACTGCCAGCCTCACCTGTAACATCAGAAGCATCTCTGTTGTCAAATTTGCCCCTAACCTCAGAGGCATCACCACTTTCTAATTTACCTTTACCATCAGAAACTTCCCCAATGTCTGATTTGCCCTTAACATCTGAAACTTCTTCAGTGTCTTCTGTTCTTTTAGCTTCCGAAACATCTCATTCAAATAGTTTACTTTTACCTTCAGAAGCATCTCCACTTTCCAATTCACCAGTGAGTGAAGGATTTATTCAGCAAAGAAAATCATTGTGTTTGTCTGAAGAATCCTTGTCACCTCTCAAAGAAGAAACCTGTAGCATTCCTAATATTCCACAAGAAGATAATATTCCATCACAACAAAATTCACTTCAAGGTGCACCTGATACTATGAAAGCTGTCATATCTGAATCTTCACTAGCAGAAGGATCCCAGTCCAGAAATACTACTAATCAAACCTGTAGGTCACAAACTGAAATAGAGAACCGTTTCATTTCTTCTCTTGCAGAAAGCTCTTCTCCAGAAGTGATAAAAATGAGAAATCATGGTAGCCACCAACGATCTGAAAATAAAAGTGCAATCTCTCAACTGGAAGTTTCTGTTTTAACAGAAGTGGCAGAATGCAAAAATATTGACTCTCTTTCATCTAAGTCTCATGATAAGTTATATACCTCAACATCATCTTTAGAAATAAGCAGAAATAAGTCTCACAAACTTCAAGGGACTATACAGAATCGGTTTGAAAGTTCCCATTCTTCAAAATCAAGCGAAGTTACCAAGTCACCTGAAGTAAGAAATGAAAGCAGGGACCTGGAGATTCCAAAGAGGAAAACAGCTGAACATCACAGTTTTGGAATCTGTAAAGAGAAGAGAGCTAGAATTGAAGATGATCAGGTCCATCGTAATTCATCAGCAAATTCATCTGAAAGAGAGCCACCACCTAGAGAAGAGCCCAGAGTCCCACCCTTAAAGGTAAATTGAAACAGACCTTTAGAAACTTTCATATTACCTGGACTGCATTTTAGCTAAATCAAAAAACACTGGAAACTGTTTCCATAAGCAGTTTCCACAAATAACTGATACCTCATAATTACTAATTTTTGCCTGCAAAATCATTTCGTTGTAGGATGCCAATAAATAGATTTCCTTATAACATCCTCAGTTGACATGTCACTATTATGAAATACTATATTTTATAAAAGTGATTTTCCACCCTCAGGAGCACAGCATTAGAAATTGCCAATAGTATTTTGCAAATGTTTGTTTTGTCATTGAGCAACGCATTAATGAAAAAGGAAAATTGTTCACTGTAACATTCGTAAAATCATAAACTCTGTCAATTCATGCCTCCGGTTCTTAAGATGCATTATATTATGCAATGGAAATAATGGAATCGCTAACCTTAAATGAGAGAAGTCATATGAGAGATAAAAGCATGTTATCCTCCGGGCTTTGTGGAGTTTTGTCAGTTACTTAGATAGTCAGAGGTACAAAATTTATAGAAGGGTATGAACAATGAACATTGCATTTTGCTTTGTTTGCTTTATTTAGTCACTGCATATGCATAGTCCCTTGTAACAGAGCTCCACAGAAGTGGTGTTCTTTCGGATACAACCAACAGTTGGGTTAAGATAATCAAACTTTGATGCACTATAAGCATGACTAGAAAGAGAAACTACCTATGAAAATAATTGGAAATTAGAAGCTTTTCTGGCTTCTAATTTTGCAAAACCTATAGAAAATTCAATGAAATCTTTTTTTTCCAAATACATTTATTCTGAATACAACACTGAAAATCAGAAAATATTATTGTGAAAAGCAAACTGTACAGAAAGAGGCATGCAGCATAAATAGAAGTGCTGGAAAATATTAAAGGACCTTGAAACCAAAGTCATTATTTCCTGACAATGCAAATATTATTTCCTCCAGTTCATAAAGAAATACAGTATATTAATGGGGGGATTAATAATATATAGAATGTTAAACATGTGCTTGTGCTAAATAAAAATTTTCACCAACATATGGTCAAAACGTAAAGCTGTTCACCATAAATTGTGATTTTTCTAATACGGTTTTAATATATTCTCTTTTCCCATTCAGATTCAACTGTCAAAAATTGGCCCACCCTTTATCATCAAGAGTCAGCCGGTTTCCAAACCAGAACCTAGGGCTACTCCAAGTACCTCCGTGAGCAGCGGGAGGAACACTGGGGCCAGAACTCTTGCAGATATCAAAGCAAGAGCTCAGCAAGCCAGAGCTCAGAGGGAAGCAGCAGCAGCTGCTGCAGTTGCTGCAGCTGCAAGCATTGTTTCTGGAGGGCTAGGGAGCCCCTGTGAAGGTGGGAAGACCCGAACATTGGCCCACATCAAGGAACAAACAAAGGCTAAGTTGTTTGCAAAGCACCAAGCAAGAGCCCACTTGCTCCAGAGCAACAAGGAAAGCAAGTCTCAACAGGCCTTGAAAGAAGCTCCATCAGTTGTGGAGATCTCTGTGGCTTCTGAAACAAAGATTGAAGGTTCTACTGGTGTAATTATAGTTAATCCTAACTGTCGGTCTCCTAGCAACAAATCTGCTCACCTTCGTGAAGCTACTGCTTTATTGCAGCACTCTCTTAATGCCACTTCTTTGTCAGAAACTAGCACTGATATCCCTGTTCAAAATTCTGATGAAAGCATATCTGTGCCTCATTTTTGTGAGAAAATGCTATCTTCTACCTCTCCAGAAAGTATTTCAGTCCTATATAAGAAAAACTCAGTTCCTGGTTCTGTGTGTAGCACTGCTAAGTCAGGAACAATTAAGGAACTTTCTTTTGCTGGCGCAGTTGATAAGCCCTCTGTTTTGATGTCTATTGAAAGTACAGATACAAAGACTAGCAATATAACTATGCTGAAATCCATCCAAGGGGCTGACACTCCATGCGTTTCTATTGTGCCAAAATGTCGTGAAAACTCCGGTCCTCCAGCCACAGCCAACACTACCGTCTTGTCAGATTCCTTAGAGAAGAAAATATTACCAATGCCAAGTAGCAATGCAACTAGTGCAATTTCAAGTCAGTATACCACTGTGCCAACTTCATCTATTGTAAGTAATTTATCAGATCACATCTCTGGCAGCTCTGTTTTGATTCCTCCAGGGGGATCTATAAGTAGATATCCTTTGGATAAGATATCCCTAACTGGGTGCAGTGACCCAAGTGCTTTGTCAAACAGCATCTCTGTTAGAGCAGCTTTACATGGAAATGAGGCACTTTCAGTAGGAGATTCCATTGGCAGGACTTCCATTTCTATATTTGCCAGCAACATGACGACTGTAAATTCTTACGAGAATTCCACCAAAATGAGTGCTGATGACATAGAGAGAAATTTTGGGATGAGAAGCCGTTTAGATATGCCTGGTAAACCCTCAGTAGGATATATACAAGCACCTGCAAATAGATCCATTCCTTGTAAAGTCATTGTTGATCACACAATGACAACAATGAATTCAAGCTTATCTTTGGGTCTTTCCACGGAAAGTATAGAAAGTAGCGTGGAAGCGCAAAACAGGCCAATTAGGATTGAAACTGCTTTACAAAACATAACATGCCCACAGGTATCTGTCATAAGTAGGCCAGAGTTACTTAATAATGAACATTTGGAGCCCAGCTCTGCTTTTAAGAATGGTCCAACCAAGCAAGATGGCAAGCATTTACAAGCAGCGTGTGTTGGTCTTCGAGAAGTGCCTTTTGGGCCTCAAGACAAACAGTTGGATGTTGTTCCTCCAACCCAAGGTTTCTCGGAACAGTTCCAAGATCCTTTAACTTTCAAGAGGGAAACAGAAAGTATCTGTACCAACCGATATAATCCTAACAGCCGAATCTGTTGGAATGACAATGAGGTAATGAATACTGAACAGTCCTTGGTCAGTCATCTTAACCCAAGTAAGCATAAGGAATATTCAGAAAATAACCGTTTAAAAAATGTGAAAACGGAGCCTTCAGGTTTGGTACATCTGCACGAGATGCATACAAGAAACGTTGTGACAAGCATAGCCTTGCCTGTTAAGTCAGAAAGAAACGAATCTGACAAATGCTTTAGGATGGACACGGAAGATTTTGTAAGACCTGAAATGCCTGTGCAAACTGCAGAAACAGCTCCAAATTCGCAGCCAGCTCAGAGCTCTAAGAGATCTGTAAACGATTCCATGCAGCACTCTTTGGCACTGACAACAGAGACATTGAAAAGAGTTACAAATGCTGGAACCTCAAGTTGCCGCTTGTCATCAGTAGAAGCCAATAATCCTCTAGTGACCCAGTTACTACAAGGCAACTTGCCATTAGAAAAAGTATTGCCACAGCCCAGGTTAGGGGCCAAACTAGAAATCAGTCGACTTCCTTTGCCTTTGCAAACTACCTCCAGGTGTAAATCAGTCACATCCGAGCGAAATGCAGTAGAAAACCTTTCCAGCTCCCCAAATGCAGATTTTACAGCCGCAAATATACCCCCACTACAAATCCGCAAACGTGAAAATCATCCCAAAAAGAGAGTAGCCAGGACAGCTGGAGAAATTAAATGTGAGCCTGGGAAGCCTTCAGTGGATTCAGATATTAAAGTGACTCCTTGTATAATCACTTCTAGCATGAATCAACTTGGACATGGCCAACTATTTAAACAGGAGTGGCCAAGCAAGCACATCATTCAAAGCAGAATAGCTCACAGTCCGGAGATTAAGCAGCAGAAAAGGCCATTGCCCTCATGTAGTTTCCAGAAGAACTTATTTAGTGTAGAGAAAAACGGCAGCTTCCACACCGAAACAAGTACCTCCCATCAACCGCATTTCTACCAAATGCCAATGGCTGCCCGAGGCCCTGTTACTACAGCCACTTTCATGCAGGCAACTTTAAAAGCCCCATCTGGCTGTAGTTCCTTTGCTTTCAGCAGGCACCTAGAGCAGAAGGCCCTGGGAGAGGCCAATATGTCTACAGCACCTCACCAGCTGAGACTGGCAACTGTTTTTTCCCCAAATGTTCAAATTAAGGAAAGTGATGACATCCCCAGTGCCTCGCAAACTCTGCAGAATAAATCATTAGTGCATCCCCCACCCCCTCCGCCCCCTGCTTTTTGAGGATTGAGACATTTGTTATATTTTAAACTCAGATGAGATTCACTTTGCCCTCTGCTATTTACAGCAGTGTGCTACAGAATGTTGCAGTCTGATAACTGTCACCCAAGTGTTTATTTGTGCCATTTTCTAGCATATAGGATGGTATTTAAATCAAGACTTATTTTTTTTGGTTTTGATTTTTATAATCAAACGTGACAATTCTTTTATAGCGTTTCTTTCAGCGGTTAGTATAGGGAAAGCCATTTCAATAGGCATGCAAATTAACACGAATGTATGCTGATCATTCCTCTGGTCATGCTCCCCAAATATGAACAGTAGTTCATATTTTTTTCAAATATCAATAAACTGTACTGTTTAAAGCTGCAATTCCATATATGGAAGTAGCTGAAGTATGAAATACTTTTCTCAAATTAGCCTTGAAAGAAATACTATATTCTGGTTCATTCCAACTTCATAGATAGCCTGGATTGTAAAACTGAAAATGAGCATTTGGATGAAGTGATGTGTCCATATAGCATTTCTTAGTGCTTGTGGTTTTTCTAACTACTTGGGAAAAATCAGTTTTCCTCTGTATATGAATATTCCTCTGTATATGGTTTATTAGCTTGGCTAACCAGTCAGCAGAAACATTATAGCTACCAGGAGCAAAACAACGGTGCCGTTTACTGAATTTTTTTTAACTCACAAATGATCATTTCAACCATGCATTGATCAACTTTGGATAAACATGGAAATATCTATGTGGCTGATGCATCAAAGGTCATATTTTGAGGCAACCGTGCAGATTTGACTATAACTCATTTTTCAAAAGAAAAAGCAGAATTTGTGCTTTTTAAGATGCGTGTGAAAAGCCTCCCAATGGCCTGCAAAACAATTGTGAAGCCTGGCTGTATCCCCAGATGCCGGTCTATCTGTTCAGCCCAATAAAAGTGTAATTGCTTTGGCATTGTATCACAATTGCTTTGATATTTTGCTTATGTTTTACACGTTTTTACAACCTGCTTTTTTGATTTATTGTGAGCCATACCCAGGTACGTATTTAAGAAGAGGAGGGATGATCAACAAATAAAAGTATAAATAAATATGACAGTTATGACTAGTTTCTTCACCATGGCAACTCTTGGCAACTAATATGAAAAAGAAATTAGATTATACAGGTCTGTGCAGATATCTGAGAAGATAATTCCCACCAGGGTTTTTTAAAACACAAATACAAAAGTGGGGTTTCCAAATATCATCTCTATCCAGAATGAATTAGATAATAACAGTTAATAATATTATAAGGAATCTCAAGACAAACATTATTTGGATTTTGGCATTATTAAGCTGAGGGAGTTTATGCGCTTTATTTGGATCTTGTCAAAAATCAATAGAGTGCTTATTTGAAGGTCTGGAGATGAATAGTGCCATGTGCATAAAAGTCAATAGAAACATTCCTATTCTAAGAGAAAAACAATTGATGTTGACAAACACAAGTTACTAGTTGCTGAATTTGTTGTGCTTGATACATTTCAATCCAAAAATTACAAAAGTAATTTTACTTCAAGGAAGATAGAAATGGGACAGAAAAAGATACTGCTTCTGAATGATCGCTTGAATTAAGCAGGTTTTCCAATAAATACTCTGCTGAGAAGCACACATACTAATTCAAAATGGAAATCCTTTAGGTTTGTAAAAGCAGCTGTTTGGATAAAGGTTTTCAAATCAGGGTTTGTGTAGAAATTCTATATTTCTACTGCTTTCTTTCTTATACCAGAGACCCGGATGATTGTGCTGTACAGAGCAAGTCTTTCTTCTTTATCTGCATAAGCAGCTTTCATTTTGGAACTGTATAGCACTAGCTCCCTGCACTAGGACTTCGGGGGAGGAGGGTGAACTGGTTTTTAAGTTGATGAGAGACTGCACACAGGCGTGTGTTGTGCAGTCGCTTTCAGATTAGGGAGCATCACTGGACTGCTGCAGATCATGACTGCCAGCAATGGTAGGTGTTTTGCTTAATAAATTGTACAGAATGCATGTTATGTGACAGATGACTGAATCTGTAATCTGAGCATGAGCAAACAATTTCTTTCTCTTGATATTTTAACAAATGGGATTTCATTAGTACCATTAATATGATGAAGTTTAGGCTAGATGTAGCTTTGCAGCAGATACAGAAAGGCTATTAAAATATGAATAGCAATGCCACCACAGAAGAAAATCAGAGATTAATCTAATAGAGAGAAACTGTTCGGAAATTTTAAAAAATCTGAAGGTTACAAACTTTTAATAATTTAAAATTTAATTTAATAAGACTGTTGCTGGTGTATTTGTTTGAATACAATATGAAATTTGTTTGGGAGAAGAGATGTTTAATGATGCTTTCCTTAAGGCACAATTCTTGCTGTATTTTTAGGGGCACAGAATATTTGGAAACTGACAGCAGCAGAATTGGACTGTTCTGTGTTTTTCAAGTCATGCTTTTTTCTTTTTATTAAGAAAAACAGGAAGGTAAAGGGAACATGTAAAATGGAACTGCAGAGATATAAGATAATTAAGAATTTACTTACACATAAAGCATTAATTTGTAAATTTATTGCCTAATCTTCCTGTTCTTTCTGGATATATTACATTTTATGGAATCCATTTATTATGCCTACTTTTATCATAATAACACTGCATCTCTGTTGACTGCAATGCCTACGTATTTCTCTTTAAGGATTGCTTGTTTGTTGAAATGGTTTCCCTTTAGTTCTGTTCATGTTTGCAAATCATGATTCAGTTGTTTTTAACAGATGAAACAGAAGAGGGGGTTGTATGTGCTTTGGTTAATAAATGCATCACTGCCTATCAGTTGCTTTCCTTTGAGTTCTCTTACAGAAATCTTCTCTTGCGTATGATAAGATGTAAATTTCAACTTTCAATTTAATTACACTTCTCGATCATTGATAATCATGACAATCAACTTGTACTATTTACAATTCAGTGCAATAATATTTTTATTGGTTTAATGATGGCAGCTCTATGCATTTAAATAATCATCTTGGACTTGAAAAAAAGGTGTCAGATTATAAATACTAAGGATAATTAACAATGAAATAATTGATATATTACTCTCAGTTCCTTGTACTTACAGGTGCTAATTATTATTATTGAGCCTTTTGGCAGCTTCCTGATCTGAAAATATTTTTCAAGGGCAGTTCTCATGCAAGATTTATTGAGCTGAAAGGAGTAGAGGTACCAGAATTCCAGCAAAGAAATTAACTTTCCTGTTGGAGCCAATATATCTTCATTTGGGCAGAAACTTCCTCTTTCTCACAGTATTACAATTAATGAGGAGAAAAGTGGTTCTCTTAGCTGATAATGGCAAATCGGATTATTTTTATATAATAGTTGTTTGAATCTTTATCAGTCTGAGAACCAACTCTTAAGATGATTTTAGGTACAGTTTCATATTTAAGCGGAATAGTGCTTGAGTTTCAAAGGCAAAAAAGTACTTCTGAGCATGCGGTATACAAATGTAGCACCACTCTGCAGCTCCTCAACCAAATAACTTAAAATGCTACACATCCAGAATATTAGATACTAGAACAGGGCTGCTGTTATAGGCGCAGTGTTATAGGATCATGTGATCACCTTTTGCAACTTTCTGACCAGCAAAATCAATGGAGAAACTAGATTCATTTAACAACTGTGTTACTAACTGAACAACTGCAGTGAATCACTTAACAAGTGGGGCAAGAAAGGTCATAAAATAAGGAAAAACGCATTGTCTTACTTAGCAGCAGAAATGTTGTATGTGCTACTTTGTGGTAGTGACTACCAGTGTCTTTCTGCAGGAAATTAGGAGAACAATGTAGGAATAGTAACACTAGTTTTGCTGTCTAGAGACAGATAGAATGATGTAGATGAGCATTGAAGCAATAAGCATGGGTACCCACCTCAATGACCCAGATTATCTGTATGGAAAGCCCCCTGGACCTAGGTGTGTCCCACTTGTACTTCTGCTTTTTTAGGTCCTGCAATAGGATATTCCAGATACAGATAGGTGGCAACCTTAAGTTTATTTGTGCTGAAGGTCCTTCATTTTCATGGAAGGGTTGGAAAGTAGGTCTCTTTATTAGAGCGGCTTCAAGCTAACATAGTTAATTATGTTTATTCATAGACATCAGGTATAGGGGATTAGTAAATAGGAACAAAAGAGAAAAATATGGCTATACCTCACCACTTGTTTTAATCAATATTTGCCTGCAGGCATTTAAAGTGACATTTCCCTTACACATGCACACCAGTTCATGCCCACAATTAAAATGGCTTAATAAGATTTTAAAAATGTGCATTTGTGATAAAAATTATTTTAAGTTAAAATGGGATTTAAGACTTCCAGAGTTTCTTGCATTTAAGAACATGAGGCTTCCTTTCATCTTTATGTGATGCTCCTCTTCTCTATAGAGTTTTTATCTTAACATTTTCTAATTAGAAAATGCTGAGTATTACAGTTTAGTCATAAGTATCTCCCTAGGTATCCTGCTCTTCAATTAAGGAAAGATCAATTTATTGTTCTTCTCAGTATTTGTGGATTTATAAATTCCTAATATTTTGGATTAAGCTATATATCTTTGGGTTTCCTATGTTCATTGTAGTATGTCTACGGAATAACTCTGTATGGTGTTTCTTTACTCTGTGGTAAAATCTCTATTGAGATTTGGAGCAGATCTCCATTCTGTAATAAATAGTAGAGTACTATGTTTTTTTTTAAAGAGTTGCACAACAAGTGCTTTCTGCGCCTGGTATTTTTGGCTACTGAAAGAATTAATTATAGCCATCTATATCCTTATACATATTCATTTGTTGCATTGTGCCATGTGAATCTGTACCTTCTTTACTGGCCTAAAGATAGATGTGAATAACAGGGCTGTGCAAAACTTTGAAATAATGCTTCAGTTCAGTGATGCTTCTAAGAAAGAACCTCCTTACATTGGGTTTGCAAAGTAACAGTAGTCTTTTTGCATCTTAGTTCAAAGCAGAAGAACCACATTGCTTCACTTTGCTCTGGTTCAGGATTCTTCAGTTTGTCTTGGCACTACAAGAGAAGACTAAGAGGAATCCCAGTTTTGGGGGACTTGAGTATCCCAAAGGCATGTTGGAGGTATTTAACTTGAAAGTTTATTGAGGAGTCCCCTTCACTCACTAAGTCCTGTTAAAAACAGGGTGGATAAAAATTGATGATTAAAAAAAAAAATTAAATCGGTTTTTATTTTTATTTTTAATAAAATGCTTTTGGAGTAAAAATCTATCTAAAGATAGTTTTCCATTTAAGATACATTAATAGTTTAGTTTATTCAGCATGAAATGGAGCTTAGTTATGTAGCATGAGGCTGTATGTTCTGCAATATGAGGACTGTTGGTGAGTCAATAACGGGTCAGAGGAGGAGCTGCTGCGGGACAGAGATGACAGTTGCTCTTTAAAAATTATAATTTAAATCGAGTTGATTTACAGCAAGTCTTTTTACTAGTGATCGTGATTTAAATTGATTTGATTTAAATCCACCCTGGTTAAAAGGCTTTCTTTTAGTTGACGTGAAAGTATGAATTTAGGTGCTTAATTCCAATATTTTCAATACAGTTGAGAGAGAGAGAAGATGTAAGTTCCCATTCTGCCAGAGGAAGCTGAGTGTCTGGAAAGCTGTTTGTCAGGGTTGTTGTAGCTTTTTCTGTGCATGCAAAGGCCAAACCCTGTTAGACATGCTCTGAGCTTTCCTTCCCATCTGTCATAGTTTGATCATAGGTTCTTTTACAATGGAATATGTCTGTTCCTTTAAGGTTGCTTCCCAGAGCCAGATATACCCTATAGTTTTTTTTGTTTATTTGTTTATTTTACTGCGTACCAATCTATTTACAGAAATTAGGGAAACAACTAATAATGTCCAAACTTTTCAGTTTCACACTTTCTCTCCCATCTCTCTCCCCCCGCTATTCGTCCGTTGCTTAGCTACCAATTCCCTCTTTCTCCCTTCCTTCCCCCCTCAGTGATTTGAGAGGGAGAGGAAGAGAGGAAGATAATTGGCTGAGTTTGCTTAACATGTTTGACTGTCCATGCATTTTCTGATCTACGTCAGCCATCCCTCTGCTCTGCATGATGAAACTCCCTCTGGGTCCTTTGCCCTACCCTTTTTGCACTGCAAGCTCTGCAGCCTTTCATATGTCCCATGACATCACAACATAGGTATAAAAGGAGCAAGGCTAGGGGCACAATATTGTTTTTGTACTTTGCTTTTCTTGACCCATTTTGTGTGTGCAAATGACATCATTTATACAGTATTTTTTAAACTTATGCTATAAGCTGCAGTGAATAAGATTTTAAAAAATTCCATGAACACAACAGCATTAGCTTCTCTTTAGCTGTAGATCTTAGTGTTTTGTCAGTATCATGCTCAGTCTTAGCAGTAAATTGCAAGTCTACAGATCCTTATCCTTAATTCTGCTCATTGCTAGATTTGGAGGAGTATTTCCAAATACCAAATACTGAGCCTCAAACTCAGAAATTAATTGCCCAGTATGGAGCAAAGACATCTGTAAGTTGTATATTTTGTATAGTTGTATATATATATAAGGTTGTTTCCTTCCACCCTTCCGAATTAACAGATATTTGGCAAGCTGAGATATGTTTATGTAATGCATGGGTGTCAAACTCAAGGCCCAGGGGTCGGATCCAGCCTGCGGGGTGCTTAGATCTGGCCAGCGGGGTCACCCTGGAAATAGCGAAGGATTGGCCCGCCATGTCTCTGCCAGTGAAAACTGAGCTCGAGAAGGCCGCATGCGTCCCACACACTCCATTTTTGCTGGCAGAAGGTTGCAGGAGGCCGTTGCAGCCGAAAAAGGAGCTTTGGAGCCCATTTTTGATGGCAGAGCGCTTGGGCCACCACTGACGCCCCCAACACAAGTGACATCGGGCTGGCCATGCCCATCCTGGCCACGCCCACCCCGACTAGCTGAGGTCAAACACAAGCCTGATACAGCCCTCAATGAAATCAAGTTTGACATCCCTGATGTAATGGCTTGTTCCCAGGTTCAGACCTTAATGGTGCCCATCCCCCGAATGCTGTCCTTCTGGCTGTATCAGTGATGAATTTGATGCAATGTAGCATACGACTGTAGTTTCTGTTGTTACGTTACTAACAGAGGAATACTTTTACAGATTCTTAGACAATCTACAATTTTCCTATAAATTGTGCTGGTCTTCAGCTAAAATAAAAATCATTTCCATATCTGTGTTTAAGTGTAGAAAACAAATCAATTTCAATTAAGAGGATTTTAACAGATAGTAAAAACAATTGAATCCTACCACTGTTTATGGCCATAAAAAACATCCAGCTGTTGTAAAACACTATGCCACACCCCCTCTCCCACATGATCACAGTTTGGATGTTTGCCAGCCAGTTTGCACTTGCAGCCACTTAACATGTGATCATCATTTCCAATCTTCTCCACCAGCTTCCCCAGAAAGTCAATGGGCAAGCCATCAGGAAAAGTTGCAAGCTGCTGCTGCCTGCAGAGAGGATTCCCTCTTATCTTTGAGGGCTGGCTAAAGAAACTGCTTACCTAGCCAAAGGAGTTCAGCAAGTCATTTGGCAAGATGGAGAAATGGAACACAGATCCCAAAGATCCAACCTCCATTCCTGTAGCTTGCTGGAGCAATATTCGTCCACATAGAGAGGGGATCTGAACTTGACAGGCAGCTCTTTCTGCTTTGCCCATTTAATGAGCCTGGAGACAGCTTAACAACGCTAACCTGGAGTGCCAGGATTACAGTGGTTGAGCAAAGCAGTCAACTAGGCATTTTGCTTAATGACTGCTTCAGTCAGTGACTGAGATTCCTGTCATAATTGTGGTTGTAAATTGAGAACTTCTTGTAGTTGGCTGCTTGTGCAAATTGATTGCCCCTCCCCACCATCTCTCTCACTCATGCCTTGCCGCTCATTAGCCATTCTGTTTCTTTGTGTTATAGTCTCTTTTACCTCAGGAGCAAAATCATTGATTAGCATCACTTGGAGAAACCTTTCTTCTCCTCTTCCCACCCTGTAAACCAAGTAGATGTTTCTTTGCTGTTTAACTGTAGTTGAGAAACAGCAATGTTGCTCATCAGTGTCAGGAACAGTAAGTGAAGGTTGATCTTGAACATCTTCCTTCATGACTCTGCCCAAGATTGTACTTGCTTTCTCAGTGTATGAGGAAGCCCCAAATTACTGGAAGCTCTTGTGTGGTTAAAACCAGGCTCTTTCTATTCAATTCTGTTTGGTTTAATCATGTCTCAGAAAAAAAGGATTAAAATAGATAATATGGAACTATAAATTTAAATCAGATTTAAATTGAAATTAGAATTGACATTCTAATAATACAATTCATAGAAAAGTTGAATTATTGTAAAAGAAATATTTTACAGAGGAGAAGAAGAAAGCAACTAAAGCAACTATATTCAAGCTCCATCCTGATTTTTTCCCCTTCTCGGTTTCTTTGTGTGCATTTGTTTTTTTTATTGTACTTGTTTACTTGCCTTTAATCCAGTAACTAACTCATCATTTTTGCAGAGGTGTCAAGCTACATTAAAAACAGATGTAGCTCTGCCTTCTTTAAAGGGGGATTTGTCATGAATCTTAATCATGGCCTGTCCAATTATTCAATAGTATTGCCAGTCTTGGCCTCTGATAAATGAAAACGGAAGTGCTAATCTCCACTTTCTTATTCTCTTGCTTGATACTAATGTCTTTTTAAAAGATGAGTGGGGGAAAATATTCCCAGGAGCCCTCTGTTCCATCTCTCCTAGCAACATGTGGGGCGGGGGATTTGCTTCTATTTCTTCTTCCTATAATTGTTTTTTTTTTTTAATGGTCTTCATGAGGAAGAATTTACTATCACTCACGGCTTGTATGCTTGCTAAATCTCAGCCTTGTTCTGTCTTGTTGACTTACACTTTGGTGTGCTTCTTGACTATTCTTTGCCTCTGCTTCCTTGAATCTCTGGTTTTACTTCTGTGGTTTTAAACCCAGATTGAAGTTGGACTAATCTAGCTGCTTGCTCTTCACCATGTTCTTAAATTTGGCACAACAGACTTTGTCGTAATACCTTGAGACAGGACATTTTCGCTTCTGACAGATAACTTGTCCACTACTGAGTAGCAGTGGATGCACAATTTTAAGGTACAAATGATTTTGAACAGTGGGCAAAACAAAGTACTATCTCAACACTGCACAACTTCATTTTGCTAAATGCCCAAAATCAGCTGGAGAACAAAACGGATAAAACAAAGTTAGGAATCCATGAGTAATACACATATTGCTTTGAAGTATAACCTTTAAACCAGTGATCCCCAACCTTTCTGGCTCTGCAGATCAGCAGTGGCAGAGGGGAGGGGATGGTTTTGAGCATGCGCTGCTTGTACAAATACAGCTTGCCCGCTCACCTCTCTCCTGCTGCTTGCATGGCCCAGTTCCCGATGGGCTGCAGCCTGACACTGGACCATGGTCTGGGGGTTGGGGACCCCAGTTTTAAACAATAATGAAAGGCAAACAAGTGGTTCTAAAGAATATGCAGTTGTTTGTTCTTGCAAGAGGCAGGTATAAGTATTACATATTTATAGTATTTAGCTAGTATCAGTGTTTGTCTTACATATTCTGTTTCTCTATTCCTCTACACTGGAAGTGTTAGTTTTCTTGTGGGCAGCTGAAGATTGCATTAGTTTTTGTACCACTTGATTCCTCTTAGTTCTCTTCATTTAGCACAAAGTTACTCTTGCCAACTGAATGAAAACAAATAGGCTATATATTGCCCATAAACAGGTATATTTACTTTTAGCTAAGAATCTGTGTTTGCCTTATTTTTCTGAGTTTATGTTAGAGTTTATAATTTTGTTGTCACTTGTGCTTATGCCTTTGTATATGTTGGGTAAGGCTGCACAATTCATACACACATTTTGCAGTATGTTCCTGAATATAGATTTATAGTTTTTAAATCATCAATTTTCCTTGGTAAGTTTGAGTTCTATAAGACCCTGAGCCTGGTTGTTAACAAGCAGTCTGAGTGACAGCAGCACCATCTTGTGTTCTGACTGGAGAATTGCACTTTAATTTAGATCCCTCTTTTCACAAGCACCAAAGTTTAATTTGTCCAGTCTTTGTGAAAATCAGTCTATGTTTTCAAAAAGGAAGAAAGAACGTCTATGGAAATTCCCATGTCATGGCTGTCCCAAAGGTGCTTTTTCAAGAGGCAACTGGACTTCCTTTTTTTTTCCTTTGAAGACACAAATGACCAGCTGTCTGCAAGGAATATAAACCCTTCCATTCCTCACCATCCAGTCAGAGCTGAAGAGGCTTCTTGGATGAGACATGAAACGTCTTTAAAGAAAAACAAGGGACAAGGAAGAAAGAAGACTTGAATCCTCAAGTTACACCCCTCAACATTATAGAAAGTAGTGTTATAGATTTTTTTTAAACTTCTTATATACCAGAAGGGCAGTACAGGTTGTTGATGTTCCATCTCTCTTAGAGATTAAAGTTAGGGGAAGGACTTCAGGTAAAGCACCCTTTCTAAGTTAGATGGTAGAAACTACCAGGCAAGAGAGACCCGGTGGTATTCTGAATAACAAGGTTTGACACCAACTTTGGACCCTATTAGCCCATTTATGCTGCTATAATAGCCTTTTGGTGTATTCAGAACTGAAAACACAGGTTGGATTTCCTTACATTTTCTTTCCCTTAGGTTCCCTTAAGTCTCATACACATGGGGAGAACATAAACACAGCACATGGGGAGACATTTCCTTAACAACATGAGTAAAAGCATCTCCTCTTACAGTTGGGGCTCAGGCAATTTCACCTCTTTGAGATTCAGTTTGTCCCTATGTAGCCCTTAGTTTTTCTTGAATTTAATGTGATAAATGTGGTGGATAAATATGCTCTCTCAAATCTAGTTATACATACAGGTGTATCACAAATTAACAGAGTTCGTTTCTAAGCTCTAGTATTGAAACCTACACAAACATTTGGTTGCATTTGTCCCCATGACAATTATTTTCTACCTCTGTTATTTAAAGTACAGTATAGAGAAGCACTGAAAGGAGAGGGAATGGATGCCCTGCTTTTGTTTGTTTTAAAAAAAGCAAGAGGTTTAAGAAGAAATGATGGGCAGAGGCACAAAAAGGGGGAAATAGGAAATTGAATAGCCTTTCCCCCTTTCTTTTCTTTTCTTTTCTTTTCTTTTCTTTTTCCTTCCTTTCCCTCCCTTTCATTGTTGCTTAATTTGCTGTCTTTTTGTTTCTGCTCAACAAATTAATTATATATATACATAGATACATACACACATACACACATACATAGATACATACATACATTACATATATTGTATTCACAATTCACAACTCTAGGCATTTTACAGCATTTAAAGCACCACATAAAAACTCCACCCCACCCATGCCAGCATCAATACAATCAAATCAAACACTTGATTGGCTCCTTCTCCATTCATGCTCCTCAGGCCTGCTGACAAAACCGTTTTTAGGTCTTTTGGAAAATCAATACAATGGGAGCCAACAGAAACTTGTGAATTCTGAAGTCTGGCAGTAAGGCAAGAAGTAAACTGCCTTCAGCTGAAATAATGAAAGATTGAATTTACCACTTAGTGATCTTTTTAGTTGTCCGGGAACCTAGAGACCTTTAGAACTAGAGAACTTTATAAAGAACCTTTGGACTAGAGATGTGTTTATTTTTATTGGCCTAGATTATATTGGTACAAGAGGGCAATGAACAGAGAGAAAACACGTAATTAATTCAGATCACGAAAATGAATTCTGATGTCATGAATTCTTTATTTTAGAAATCCAGGCAGCATGACATTAACCAGATTAGAGCCGTGGTGGCGCAGTGGTTAGAATGCAGTACTGCAGGCTACTACTGCCGACTGCCTGCAATTTGGCAGTTCGAATCTCACTAGGCTCAACATTGACTCAGCCTTCCATCCTTCCAGAGTGGGTAAAATGAGGACCCAGATTGTTGGGGGCAATATGCTGACTCTGTAAACAGCTTAGAGAGGTCTGTAAAGCACTGTGAAGCGGTATACAAGTCTAAGTGCTGTTGCTATTGTTACATGGATTAAAAAAAACTTTAAAATTCTAAAATCTGCTCACCGTGAAGCTTAGTAATTTGCCTTATCTCCCCCCCCCCATCTCTGTCCTTTTGGCTACCCTGCACTCTGAAGGTCAGGTGAGGTTGGAGGGGGTGGTGGGAGTAGGCAGTGTAATCTATGTGTCCAAAGAGCAGAGATAAGGGGAGCTAGGCAGATGAGTATAGGCAGGGGTGAACGTGACAGGACAGGAGTATGAAATCCTGGCCCTAACGACTGCAGCTATAACTACCAGAACTGCCATCTTTAAGCAGTATAGTCACGTGATGCTTTGCTTAATGTCTGCATAGTTTAGCATCAGAAATTCCGGTCCCAATTGGTTAAGCAAGGATATCTATAACCTGGGAACATAGCCTGTCTAGCTGCTTCAAAAAATGTACTCTGAAAAAGATGTTGACGATGTAACAAGCTAAATAAATGAATTAAATGAATAGCTACAAAAACACTTCAACCCTTTAAAAGCTCTCCTTGAAAGGAAAGGAGGAATGAGACACAGTTGGGAGTTTAATCAAGAGCAACAGATTTAGGAACAGAGTTGTGAACACTGAAAGTGACAAAGCTTTGTTTGGGTATTGCACAAGTATTCTTGCAATTTTTGTAAAGAATTTGTACAGCTGAGGGTGGGGCATTATTATTTGTCTCTTCCTCCCCGTGCATTTTTCTGAGTTCCTGGCATCACCTCTTGTTTCTTGTAATTTTATACCTGGTAGACTGATGTTAGGACGTGAGCTTTTAAAGCAACATCATGACAAATATATGCAAACGCATTTGTCATGGAAAAATGATGACAAGCTGTTAAGATGCTCCCATTAGACTTCCCGGAGGGATGAACTTCAGCTCTTTTTTTTCTCGCTGGTCAAAGCAGCTCTTGAAGAGATTTTCCGCTGCGGGTGCCTCGAATAACCTTCCACTTTTGCCCCTCAAAAGCTTGGGAAGGGTGCATCGGCTGGCTCAACTCTCCAATCACAAACCTCTATAAACAGTGCTCAAGCCTGGCTTGTCGAAGGCTGGGTGTGAAACTGCATGCTTAATGAACACAGGGGGCAAGGATTGATTATGCCTTGGACCTGGAAGCCGCAGCTGCCTGTGAAACAGTGTTACCTCTAAGCTCGCTATGGAAAATATGAAGGAATGTTGAAGAAGCTTATTTGCAAAAGGATATGCTCCTGTAAGCAATTTTGTCTGTCTGTGTGTGTGTGTTTGTATGTGTACGTGAAATTTTTCCCTTTCAGTGAGGAATGAAAAAAAGACCATTAAGCATTTTTTAAAATTTGCTTAACTGTTATTAGGGACAAACAAAGGCCTTTTTAAACAAGGCGTGTGTCTATGTAAAGCTAGATGGTCATTCATAAATGAGCTTTGTAGAAACAGAAGGAACAGCAGAGATGGATGGCTACTGGCTAAATGTAGGGAGCTGTGTACTGTCTGGTTTAAAGTCCATTGAAACCAGTGGAAGGCAAAGCAGGTTTGGATATAGCTTTATGAAATGTGTTGTTTGACTTGCAAACCTCGTCCTTCTATGTGAACTATTATGTAGCACTCAGCTGTCATAAGGGGTGGATTTTATTCTGACTTTATAGTATAGATCTGACTGTTAGATTCCCATTTCCTGAAGTCCATGTTCAGATTTTTAACCTGTTCTTTGTTTCTCTTTCTGCTCTGCACATGTGCTCTCAAAAACCTGATGTTTGGAAGTGAATAGCTTAGTTTGTTAACAGTGAAAATTAAGTGTGGAAATGTAATGTTATTCAAACTGTTATTTAGATAGATTTTTTTTTAAAATTATCACAGATATTTAAATGTCTTTTTATACTCTGTGAAATTCTGGCTGTTTATATCTCATCTTTAAAGAGCAATGAGTTTTCCTGGAGTATTGTTACAAGGAATTTTTTTTTCTTTGAATCATTATGTAAAACAAAATGTGCTTCTCAAAAGAAACTACTGAAAATTGGACTTTCTTTAGTTAACACTTCAATATAGGAAGCCACACCCCTGAGGAGTGTATGAGAGAGAGAACAATCTTCTGATCGTCTGTTTATGCTATTTGTTTTACTTCTGATCTGCTCAGCAACAAGGTTTTGAACGAATTAAACCAATTAATTAAAGCTTCAAATTAAAACTCTTTTGCTTTGGTAAAGATCTAGTTTGTACAGTAATTGAATGTTTCATTTTGCTTGTAAAATGTTATCACGGTCCTAAAAATAAGAAGATACATCTTTTCCACAAGTGCCAATAACTGAGTGCATGGTTCAGTGATTTCATTGCTGATGACTTGCATTGAAATACAGTATGCAGAGCATGGATCTTTTTATTACTAATAGTTCACAGAGTCACTTTAAAAAAAGATCAGAGGGTGTGGTATTATATCTAGGCCTCTGTCTCCCACATGTTTCACTTGTGTAAGAAGGGAGGTGTGTGTTGAAAATGTTGTTGAGTAGAAATAGTCTGAAACAAAGGCATTTGGTGTATGGTGTCACTGTCAGCAATAAATTTAAAAATTTGATGGGTTTGTTAGGTATCAGACAGACATTTATTCCCAGTGGTCAGACTTCAAAGAACTGGGAAATTACTTTCGTGAACCCTGTAGCCTTACGCTTTTGACACTGGGGACCCTTCTAAACTAGGTTGTGATATGATTGTGAGCGTTAGCCATCAGAATAAAAGTATTCCACAAAGGGTCCACATTTGAGCATAAACATCTACTTGGGGTTCAGCCCATATTTACAAATCATACTTTTATAACAGAAGAACATCCAGAGAAATAGCATTCATATTAGTATAAAACATTCATCAAATAGATGTTTTAAAAACAAAACAAAATCAACACATATTAAAATGCTTAATAGAAATCCACAATTATTTAGTTTGAAAAAGGAAAATTATAAAATTAATTTGGAAATATACATAAGGAGCATGCATGTTACACATTACATTTATAATAGATACATGAACATAACTCAGTTTTTATGTAATTATCTTCTGAAGCCCCCTGTCTTCCAATGGTCATTAGAAAGCAATATAATGTATTTTTAGTTTTCAGTGACAGGGTCCAGGCAGACACATATCTCCATGTTCATGTTACTGAATAAAACGTTGTGTCCTCCTGTAATATATGTATTTCTTTGTTCACATTTGGGGAGCAAACTTGCTTTAAAATGGGTGATGATTCTAAGTAACTCTCTGAATTTTACGTTGTGCTTGCTTTGTAGATAAACATTTTGATGATGATGACTCAGTGGATGGGAACCGACCATCCTCAGCCAGTTCCTCAACCTCTTCAAAGGCTCCCTCATTATCTCGAAAAAGTGGGACGGGCACTGCTCGAAGGGTAGGAGCAGTAGCTTTAGTTGCAAAAACTCCAGGTAGGGGCATGTCCTTGCAAACACCTTACATTTTTTTAATGCATGGTTTGAACAGTAGAGCATAACACCTTCCTTGGTGCACCTATTTTGAGACAGTAGTTTGAGACAGTGGCTAAGCAGCTGAATTTTGATCACATGATCATGGGGATACTGCAATGGTTGTGTGAAAAATGGTCATAAGTCACTTTTTTCAGTGCCGTTCTAACTTTGAACAGTCATGAAACAAAGTGTTGTAAGTCGAGGACTACTTGTACTTTACAGCAGTACTTTCAGAAAGCTTTCAAAAATAGAGAGTCCAATCTAACTAATGTTGTAAACTGCCTGATTCATTCTTATAGCCAAGTCAAATATATCACATTTACATTAATTATACATGAATGTATACATAATTAATGTACACATGAATGTACACATGACCATGGAGACGTGTTTGGACAGTGCTGGCTCTTCGGCTTTGAAACAGAAATGAGCACTGCTCCCTAGAGTCAGGAACGACTACCACATGTGTGAGGGGAACTTTTACCTTTATCTTTTTATACCCAATATACCGTATTTTTCGGAGTATAAGACGTACCTGAGTTTTTGGGGAGGAAAATAGGGGGAAAAATCTGCCTACCAGGTACTCATCTGGCTAGCATCCTTAGTTTGGTCAGCTTCAGCACATTATTTTATCCCCTGATTAGGACTGGGGGTGTGGGAAGCTTCTAAAGCACAGCTGATAGAGAGAACCAATCAACAAAGCATGCAAACAAAGCCAGGAAGATTGTTAGCACCTG
>JANHFT010001971.1:113012-123806 GCA_032467955.1 Pseudoxenodon macrops | reverse complement strand
ATAAGACGCACCCAAATTATCAGCCCCAATTAGGGGGAGAAAAGGTGCGTCTTATACTCAGAAAAATACGGTACATTAATTACACATACATTACTTATAATTAAATAAGATATAGAAATATATTAACTTTTCTAAACTTTGCCATTTTAGAAAAAATAAATTCCATCTCTTTCAGGCAATATTCTATCTTCTTTGATTGTTTCAAGCTTTTCTTTAAGAAAGTCTTTTCCTGAAGACATTGCGTGCTTCGCCATTTCTTTTCTTTACTCTTACCACAATAAGATGTATTTTACATATAGTTTATATAAATTTATTTCATCGCTGTTATTATTGCCCCCCTCTTGCATTTTCTAGCAACTAAAGAAGGAGCTGGTGCCATTGATGAGGAGGATTTCATTAAAGCTTTTGAAGATGTCCCAACCGTTCAGGTAAATGGCTCATAGTGTGGTTAGAAATAAAACACACTAGAACATCAGAGTGGAGGCAGAATGCATTTATTAGAAAGACACTATTTGGAACTTTTGCTTGTGTCAGAGAAGGACAAAGACAAGATAGTAAAGTTGATTGGATAATAATTTCTTTTTCAATATTGCCAGTGGGACAGCAGGTTAGTTGAAACTGTAAAGCAGAACATGCCATGAGAAGTTTGTTAAACTAACAGAATAGAATGGTGAGGAAACTTGTATAATGAGGTACATCGTTTGAAATCTCAAACGGTAAGTCGTGGATGATATTAACAGTAATTATACTGTTTCACAAGAGGCATAAAAGTCACAGAATATAACATTGAGGTTTGTTTCTTTTGTTAATGGAAGCTGGGTTGATCTAGTGGAGACATCCCTAAGTAGAAAATGGAAAGTTGTTTTTCTTGGATCCCTTCTTTTCTTTGTAATTCCATCTTATCTCCATCTGCACTAGAGGAGTTCCCTTTGAACCACATGAAAGATAAACAGGATGCTGCAGTAAAAAAAGGGACATTTTATTTATTTATTTAAAACATTTATTGACATTTATTCAACCAACTGGGCAGTTCCCAATCAAACAACAAAAGAAACATAACATTACATTTAAAACTATAAAACCAAACCATTTAAAATATAAAAAACACTAAAACCTGTCATTGATAGACAAAAGAACTTCCTATTAATAGAAGTGCACAGTTGGATACAATTCATGTTTTTTTTAAAGCATATTGGGCAAAATGAGAGCAAATTAGGCAGCTTACTTTTATATCTTTTTCTGGGTAATGTGGAATTAGAATATTTGGTTTGGTGTATATAATAGTAGACTAGATCAGGTGGTAGTGATTACACCACTTTCAGGAAGCATCACAGTGGAGTTCAGCTGTGTCTTACCGTCTCCGGGACAAGTTGGTCTACTTGTTCTGAGTTTAAAAATTAGGGATTGTCCTACATAGCTCCCATGTTGTATTATTCCCTGTGACAACAACAGTGAAGTTTTTAGTAACCTCAAAAATTTGAGTTGTTAATATTTTACATGAGATTTACCAATTTATTTTATTTGTTAAATTGTTTTATCAGATGCCAAATTTTAGATTGTATCTCTACTTTGCTTTTCGGGGTGGTGGGTTTTTAAAAAAAACACTTAATGTTTGGTTTTCTAAAAAAAAAAAAAGATGTCTGGTAAAATAAAGATTCAGACATATCTCTTGGTTCCCTGGTAACCCAAAATATGTTTACCTTCAAGTAGAATGAAAGCCCATATTTTTTAATGAAATAATAGAAAGAAAGGGGGGGAAAAGAAATATATGCACTTGATATCCTGGGTTTGAATTCATATCTTCTTTCCAATGTTAAGGAAAATTATTTGTCTTTGCGCTTCTCCCATGCATTTTTTTCTGAATGCTCCTCCTAACCATCTAATACATATTTGGAGGTATACAGAAGATTTGTGATGAGGCAGAGATAATTTCTTGTAGTTCAGTGAATTTTTCTAGCTTAGTAAAATAGTTTTTGTTTTCTTTACAGATTTATTCTAGCCGAGACTTTGAAGAATCCATAAACAAAATCAGAGAAATCCTGTCCGATGATAAACATGATTGGGAACAGAGAGTAGCTGCAGTAAGCATTTGATTCTATATGAACTCTTTATGTAATATAACCTACCTGGCATGGGACGTTGCATTGTGTGATATGCTAGAAGATTGGATAATCCCCATTGTGCCGATATATTTCTGCAAATTGGGAGTTTCTTATGTTCAAGACATCCTGAAAATTCTTATTTCCTATTGAAAATAACAAAAACCAAGCAAGAATAGTGAATGCTTAATTTTCAGAGCTATAGAGGAAAGTTTGAACAAGATCACTTTGTCATGCCTGCATTTTGGCCTGCCACAGTTTCAGCTATTCTATTATGAATTTTTCTGTTGTGGGGAAATGGGAGGGGGATATTGTGGAGTTAGAGACATGTAGCCATATTTACATTCTTTCTAGTCAGCCAAGGTCATTCTTTGTCTTCGCACCAGACCGGAACGAGGTGGGCGAATCTGCCAGCATGGCAGAGAGAGATTGGACCATATGACGGACTTGTGGGTGTGAGGGCAGGATCTTGAACTTTCACCTAAGGGGTGGAAACCTGTAAATCTTCAGATTTGGGTTTCAACAGTTTGTGCCAACATGTCTCTCCTAATAAATTTGAACTTTGAGGAATGCTTTGCCTTGGAGTCTGATCTGTTTAGGGATGCTATTTGGAATGCTGACATTCATTTTGTTAGATAGGGCCCAGCGCTCAAGTCTGTCAAGATCCGTCTGGATCCTGAGCCTATCCTCTAGGGTGTTAGCTATTCCTGCCAGCTTAGTGTCATCTGCAAATTTGGTAAGTTTCCCTTCTATTCCCCCGTCTAAGTCATTTATGAATATCTTGAAGAGTACTGGGCCTTTATCCAGATGATTTATCCAGATGGGGTTCATTAAAGGATATTATTGCACTTCCTCATTCCATTTGCAGTCCATCAGAGACTAAATACTGTATGTTCTTAAGTTAGTTGCAAGATATACTGTAGAAGCCACTCCAATCAAGCATCATTCTGAGCATTGTAAAACTCCTCATCGGATGAAAACAAAATTAAAGATAACAATTTATTCATGAAAAACTCAATAAAAGGTCAAAAATTCTGGAATGGGAGACTGGATTCTCCCATTCAGCAGAAATCTTTGTGATGGAAAAGGAAAGTACCTGCCAAGGTTGCACCCTTGAAACTCCGGATCCTTTTCTATTTTTTGTGCCCCTTCTTTGGAAACTGAGAGAGTAGGCCGCATGTAAAGCATGTGCAACCGTCCAGATGGTGTAGTAAATATGGTAGCCATTCGGGGATAGAATTCTGTCTCTCAGCTCTTGAGATACATTGTGTGGTTTTCTTCTTCCTGTGCACCTTATCCAGCCTTTCACGGACGGGGCATGCTTTGAATAGGAACATGAAAATAATCGATTTATAAATCCCTTAGTTAAATAGTGAAATTGTAAGGGATCAACATCATTAATTTTTTTATTTGTGCGACTAAGTAAAGAAAAAATATGATAGTTGTGCCAAGTGAAAGATACATTGCCTGACAAGTCCAAAGTGAGATCCCAGAAAGCTGTTGTAATCCAAAGTTTCCCTACAACAGATGTCCTCAGGTTGGCCAGTAAAATCTGTGTGGACGACAATCCATGTGAGAAGGTTGAAACCTCAGCATAGTAAAGCAAGATTTTGACTTGGTTCCATTTGTCAAAAAGACCAGCATCCTTTTTCTTTAAAACGCTATATGATGAAACCGATACAGAGAAAACAACACAAATACCATTCTGGTCGAGTAGAAGTGTGAAGAGACTCATAAATTTATCTCCATTTTCACTATCTGTAACAGTAAGGCCCACCAATGTCCATTTGAAATACTGGAGGATTTTGATGATTCCTAGATATTCGTTTGTTTCTGTAGGAAAAGTTGAGTAAAAAAAAGGGAATCGCTTTCTGTCTCTCAAAACCTTGGAAGGAAAAGTATAACTGACCTGAAAGGAAGGAAAAATGTTAACATTTTCTCTCAGATAAGAACCAAACAGGGGTGGGTTATAACTTACCTCACCGGCAGTTTCCTGCCAGCCCTGTGCTGCGTGGGCGTGCCGTGCGCACGCATGCGCAGTAGAAAAAAGCCTCGAAAAATCCCCCTCCCAAAAAAGGCCGAAAACAAGATGGCGATGCATGCATAGTGTCAGAAACTCGGCTTCTGCGCAAGCACAGAAGAAGAAGAAATCTGGGGGGGAATTTTTTTTTCAAAAAAAAAAAATCCCAAAAAAAGATGTCAGCGCCCATGGAGCAGTAGAACCGGCTCCGTTACATCACCAGCGGCCTGCCACCTACTCGGTAGAACCGGTCCAAACCGGTAGGAACCCACCTCTGGAGCCAAACTATTGATTGCCAAGATTCTGGATAATTTACTAGTCCTTATTTATTTCTCCTACTCAGGCACTGAAGTTTCCACCATTGCCACCCCCTAAAAATTTTCTTCCTCAAATAGTTCATAGGATCCTCCAGTATAAATAAGAGCCCTCACCAAATAATCTAATTGACTTCACATCTAATTCAGATTATTGGATCCCATTGTGGTCATGGGGAACCTATCCCCTTTTATATGGCCATGCAAGCATGCCTGGAAAGATCTACCTGTGGGATCTTGTAGAGCTTCAGCAAACGTGAGATATGGATGGACATGTCTGCGTCAGCTTCTTCAAGGACCACCAGTGTGTTTCTCTCCTTTCCACAGCTATAATTGGGAACATCTGCCTCTCCCTTTGAAAGCAGGTCCAGCAAAGCCTCTGATGTCACCTTTTCAGTAGAATAGCTGTCATGAATATTGTAGCCCAGGGTGACATTAGGTAAGATTTGAGGATTTTGGTTGATTTCTTCAAGGGCAAAAACGAAGGACAGGACTTTCCAGTAAACTGTGTGATATCCGCTGCAAATATAGGTACATCACATTTCCATCTTGCATTCAAAAATACATACATAATGAAGGCTCCTTTGACTATATTAGTAGTAATAAATACTTATTAAAATATCCAAGTATAATATCCAAATTACTATTTGGGCTGATTTAGGGCCCAAATGAGATGAACTGCAGATACCAGAATGTCATTTTGTCTCCTTGCAAATATATCCAACTGTTTTACGGGTAGCAGGACACCTTTCCCACAGTAGAAGACCCACATGGAAACCTGGTCCTAAGTATCTTGGGGACTGGTAAACTAAGAACAAGAAGTCTCAGAAACAACCCACCCCCATCACATTTCCCCTCAATCAATTTTCTAAACATCTGGGAAGAGTCACTTAAAATATCCCTCCTACTCGGAACAGACACTTATATTCACCCTATATTTTCTCTCCTGTCCTGTACTTGTGCTTTCTTTCCAGACTGAGGAATATTTCATTCAGTGTTGAATTTTACAATCAAATTGGTTATAGTTCATTTTGAGGTAGTCTCAGTTTACAAACATTTGTCTGGATTAGCAGATTAGGGCACAACAAGAATAAATCATTCATTTAGTGCAATCCTACTGAATTGAAACATAATATGATAAATGTGTAGATGGCACTCAGGCTAAAGGCCTTTTTTTTCTGATTGGGAGGAAGAAAATCCTTACATTTACCTGAAATCTACTTTTCTAATCTTGATTTCAGGAGGGACAAACAAAAAGAGAATCTGATAAGAAGGCAGATTCCCAAATTAAGTAATGTCTCAATTTTGGACTTGTGCAAGAATACAATAGAATAGAATAACAGAGTTGGAAGGGACCTTGGAGGTCTTCTATTCCAATCCCCTGCTAAGGCAGGAAATTCTACACCATATTCACGTGTAGAGGCATATCCAACAATACTTTAACTATGAATTCATTGAAGAGAGACGCATGGAACATTTTGAATCATTTTCTCTCTGATTCCTTGCCACCAGAGCTAAGCCATTTATGAAATGAGCTACCTTGCCACTATAAGGAACCAATGAGATTCCTTGCCACCATAAGCCATTTATGAAATGAGCTACTAAAGGATGCTCCTCATGTATCTTGGTTGTTCATGTCTGACTTTCTTCCATCACAATCTCACAGCACAATCTCTCTCACAAAATAGAAAAGCATCAGACACAGGGACTTACAGATAATGTTTAAAAGGGGGAGCCATGTTAAATCGGTATTTCACAGATAGCGTACCAGTGGAAGAAGGAATTCCGCTGATGAGATGATCTCCTGGTCTGTAGAAATTCTTTTGTAATATTTCCTCTCGTTTCAAATTCAAGGGGCATTTCACCTTCAGCAACCCACAAATCAGCTGCACCGAGAGCAGAAGAAGAATCTGCAGGTTCATACCTGGTATGTTGGGTTCAGTCATTTCCACTTATCAAATACACCTCAGAATAAAGAACTAAATTTTCTGTGGCTTCTGTTATTCAGCAGCTCAGCCAAGATTTTATATTTGAAGGGAATATAAGTAACTTCTCCCCCCACATATCTTCCTCAACAATAAGTGGTAAAGAAGTCATAGATTCTGGCACAACTTATCAAATCATGTTGCTCTCAGTCTGTTGTTTACCCTGAAGGCAATCATTGGGGGAAATGTCTGGAGAATTAATGAGAAGACAACCCAGACATGACTAATTGTACTGGAAAACATCACCTCTGGAACTTCTGGGTGATATCATGGGCACAGGTGAAGTTGCTGATGCAATTCTTATGACTGTTGACTTTTTCTGTGATATATCATAATAAAAATCAAACAATGCTAGGATGACCTTTCTTTCACCAGTGGGTTGCTCATGGCCAGTGGGTCCAAAGGAAGGACTTAAAGATGGCGCTTTTCATCCACCACCCATCAACCATAGACTTGACCATGAACACCAAAGACCATCACATCCTCTGTCTTTTCCCAAATACATGTGAGATCTCTCCTTTATTTCCTGGAGTTGTATAAAACATCTCACATCACCTTTTGAGAGATTGCCTGTTAAAATCAAATGAGGCTATCAATAAATATTACTTGTCACTTTGTAGGGGAGGTGGGTGGCATAGCAATTTAATGAATAAATAAACAAACAAACACAAACACCATCCAAGCATCGCTGTGAAATACTATAATTGGATTCCAATGACATGTGAAGTCATGTTATAGTTTGCTTCTCTATTGAGCACCCAAGTGTTCTTTGAACTCAGAAATTCGTAACCATATTACAAGACTTCACACATTGTGCAAGCATAGACAACTGTGGAGTTTTTTTTCCTGAATGTCATTGTCAAGCCATCCCAGAAA
The DNA here is from genome assembly GCA_032467955.1 of Pseudoxenodon macrops. NCBI lineage: Eukaryota > Metazoa > Chordata > Lepidosauria > Squamata > Pseudoxenodontidae > Pseudoxenodon > Pseudoxenodon macrops. Next base: position 116,512 of record JANHFT010001971.1, on the reverse strand, counting down.
AACTAGGCAGGAGAGGTGATTTTAATTTATTGTAAGGACTTGATGGAAGTTGTGGTGAGACTTTGTATAATCCGTGTCTTTAGCAGGTTTGAACCGGTTCTTAACAGAATCCACATTCCTCATGGAAACTTCAAAGAACTAGAAACATGAATAGAACACATTCCTAGTTACTGAAAATATTATTCAAAAGCCTGCCTCCATTGCCTTCAATCAGAGAGAGAAATACATAAAAAAGAGGGGGAAAGCTATAGGTGACACAAGTGCAAAAATAGTAAAAGATATACAAAAATATACAAAGTGACTCCCGACTTCTTCTCCTTCGATATAAGACATAGTTAACACTTTAGTTCACTCCATACTTTCATATTACACTAGAGCAGGGGTCTGCAACCTTAAACACTCAAAGAGCCACTTGGGTCCATTTCACACAGAAAATAAAACACTGGGGGCCACAAAACCTGGGTGGGTGTAGCCAACTTGACATCAATCACTCCCACCAAGTCACATGACCCCCCCCCCTCCCAGCCATGCCTACCCAGGTTTTTTGGCTCCCCGTGTTTTCTTTTCTATGGGAAATAGTATCTCCCTCTTTGTCTGTCTGTCTGTCTCTCTCTCCCTCTCATCTCTTTCTCTCTCTCATCTTTGTCTTTTTCTCTATCTCCCTCTCCCTCTCATCCCTCTGTCATTTCTCTCTCTCTTTCTTTTTCTCTCTGTCTCCTTCTCACTCCCTCTCTCTCATCTCTCATCTCTCTTTCTCTTTCACTTTTTCTCTTTCCCTCCCTCTCTCTCTCCCTCTCATCCCACTCTCTCCTTCATCTCTCTTTCTTTCTCTTCCTCTCTCCCTCCCTCCCTCCCGCTCCCCACTTCCACTTCCCACCCCATACACCCAGGGAATAACTAAGGAAATTTGACCACATTATATCTGTCTCTGGAAAGATACAAAAATAAAGCTTGCATTGCAAAAGGAGTGACTGCCAGACTGTTACATCACAGCATCACGAGGTTGCCACCTTAAATCACCACACACAGTTCAGAAAAGCATCATCCCAAGCAGCAGCACACTCACACAGGCACGCATACACATCCTGCAACTTAGTCCAAAGTGGCCAGAAAATATAGTCCCTGGGCGCCCCTGAAGATGCTTGGCAGGCAAAGTATGGGACGAAACTCCCCCTCATCACCAAGGTAGCGTCCACTGAATCCTTGCAAAGCTTGGCAAGGCAGAGAAAGGCAAACCAACAGAGCCAAATTGAGCCAAATCTGTCTCCCTCTCTCTCTCGCTGCCTGACTGGTGGGAAATGGCAGGCAGCTACTTCCAGCTTTGTTGGTGCGTGACCTGCTCTCTGCCCTGAGAGAGAGTTACCAGGGGCAAATGGGACAGGGTCTCATTGTGTTGTAATGGAGTGTTGTAATGGGCTCCAGAAGGAGGTGGGGCTCCAGTCTTCCCCATTGTGAAGTGCACTTTTGCTGTGCTGCGCAAGGTGCTGTGAGAGCAGCGGGCAGGCCATGGAGGGGGTATTGGGTCTTCCCCCTGCCCAACACCAAGGGAAAGCCCCCTGCTCCTTTTCTCCCACTCAAATCCTACTTCGGGACAGAGGAGCGCATGCTGGAAACGCATGTTGGGGCGACATTGGAGTGTGTCTTCTGGTGCTTGCCTGCAATTCTCCGCACAGCCTGGCTTGCTGAGGGGGGAGCAGCCCTGATGCCTCTGCTGTCTCCTCTCCATTGTCCCAGCCGTTGCTGCCCGGGGAAAGCACAGGAAAAGAAAGAAAGCAGAAACATAGCTCTCACTGGGGCAAAAGAGCTGAGATCGGGGAAGGCACAAGCAACAGAAAGCAACACGTTTTAAAGATGGCAGCTCACGTCTGGAGGTGCCGAACAACATCTCGCTATCAAATCCGGGCCACACTTCTCCGCTGTCCAACTCGCTAATGGGGGCACTTCTGCTGGGTCATCTCCCTTTCCTGCTGGACTGTTGTGATTGGTGATCAATGGGGGACGGGAGTGCTTCGCCCCACTGCCCCCTTCTTTTTATTGGCACCATCAACAAGGGAGGAGGAAGGCCAGGCTTGGGGGATGGCTCCTACCCTGAAAGATCTGCCCCTGCCATTGTCTCCCAGCCCTCTTTGCTGGTGGCAACCGCAAATGTACTGCAACAAAGGCAGAATGCTGTTGCCATGCAAAGGCAAGTGCAGGGGCACTTCGCTCCCGCACTAAGGCTCCAGCCATGCCACTGCTGCATCAGGGCAACAGCTTTTTCATCCCTCAGCCATGGCGGGGTGACAGGGAGCCGCAGCAGAGGGCCCAAAGAGCTGCAATGCGGCTCCGGAGCTGCAGGTTGCAGACCCCCGCACCACAGCTTCGTGCCTATCAATAAATTCTACTTATCATCAAATCCATGTGTTATGTTTTTGTTTTTCTCTGTTTTGTGCAAAAGGTCCACACAAAAATCTGAATAATATTAAATTTTGTGAGTGTTTTTTTTCTAAAGAGAGCCATCAGTTTGCTATCCTTGCAAGTTCCATCACTTTTACTAACCATTCTTTCATACTAGGGATCATCTTCCCACGTTGTCTTTCCAACACTGAACAAATAGCTGACTTGCTGGCTGTTATCATGTTTAAAAATAATGTACACCGTGCATTTTTCAAACATTTTCTCCATCAACCCTAACCCTCTGGTTTAAATTGACTGACTGAACACGTTTGTGCTGTTTTCTTAGTAAAAAAATTTAGAACTAGTTTGCCACTGCCTTCTTCTTCTTAGGGCTGAGAGAGAGGGACTGCTCAAGGTATCATGTGCAGAAAAAACCCAAAAGATCTGATGTGATACAGAGGTGGGTCCATACCGGTCCGGTTCTACAGAACCGTTAGTAACTTGGTGGCCCCTGTTTGGTAGAACCATTAGAGACCCGGGTCTGCCACACTCCCGAGCTGGTTCCTTCAGCAGCATCATAGGCGCCGCCATCTTGTTTTTTGTTTTTTTAAAGTACTGAGCATGTGCAAAGCGTACCCACATCCGCAGCGCAACCCTGAGTGAACCGGCAGTAACAGAATGGAGAAACCACTTCTCATGTGGTAGCATAACAAGATTCAGGTATTTCACAGATCTACACACAGTCAGTTAACAACAGCCAATTTCTTACAAAACATCGAGAATCTGGTTTCCACAGTGGTCTTTATTGTTATTTCATTTGACAACTTTCTGTTTTTGGAAAAATGTAAAGTTCTGATTCTACAATAACTTTAAAAGAAGAGGCTTTTTTAAAGAAAGTGGATGATCTTTGGAATCGAAATGTAAAGCAGACACAATGAGCTTACCTAAAAAATAATCCTATTCGGTTTACAAAATGTTGGGGGAACTGAAATAATCAAATGGGTTGACTGGTGCTTCTAATTTGTACACACTTAAAATCACATTTCTGTTTAGCTTTTGAGAATTAGCTGCTCCTTTCTATTCAGATCAGGTCGAAGCAGAATAATGTAGCACTTGGGGAAAAA
>JANHFT010001971.1:80202-97391 GCA_032467955.1 Pseudoxenodon macrops | reverse complement strand
GTCTACAGGCTCCCCAAACCCTCTGCATGCCCCATTTTTCGCAAAAACAGGTGAAAAATGGGGTACACAGAGGGTTTGGGAGGCCTGCAGAGTGCTCCTGGGGCCGGGGAGGACAAAAACTTCTTTTTCTTACTTACCTCTTTGAAATCTTAGTGCGTCTTATACCCCGATGCGTCTTATAGTCCAAAAAATACGGTACATTTGACCTGAAACATCTAATCTCTTCACAAGTCCTAAAAGTAAATAAAGAAAACCCAATTAAACAAATGAGTCAAAAGGAATACTTCTGGAATATTACATGCCTTGCTCTTAATGTCATCTTGGTTAATTGACTACTCCTCGAGGGTGGTGGTGGACAATGGTGTTGAATTGCCTTCGTTATCAGTCTACCTGATAATGAATTGGTAGAGTCCAAACTCTTTGGAAATAGTTTTATAACTTTTCCAACAACTCTTCCTGTTTATGGGGGACATCCCAGTTACTGAAGACAAAGGTCCACAAATTTTTCCTCCAGAAAAATAAGTAGCTTTGGATTATTTTCTTCAATGAATAAATGAATAAGTAAAATGCTTTTGTCTCATTTGTTTAATTTATCTTTATCTAATTTTATCTATCTAATTTTAGGACTTAATGTGAAGAACAAATAATCTTTAGTCATATTCCAAAAGAGTTCGCAAGAACCACAGAAGGGTCAAAAATTAATCTTCAGATCCATAGTTGTTTAATTGTATAGTCCAACATTTACTACACATTGATGGGGTTTTCAGCCAACAGCACAATATTGTCTCAAAACCATACACCCCTTCATGTCTCCAACCAACACATCTCATATGTCATCCTAAACATTATTTATACAATTATACAGTAGTATTTGGAAATAAATTAACAATATAGGAGGTATCACACTTTATCGTCTTACTCCCTATTAGTGTGGAACCATTCATCTAATATTCCATTTATTCTTATACATGTTTTGCTTCCATTATATATCACTCTTATGACATTTAGTAATTAACCTTCGCTGTGTATTCATACAAACCATTCCATAATTCAGTGCTATTAATCATAGTAAATAAAAAAGGATGGCCTTGAAGGACAGTGGTGTGATCTATTACCAAGGCAACAGTCAGATAAAGTAAACTTGAGCATAGGCTAAGAAAGTAGTTTATGAAAATGCATTAGACAGTCTTCCCACCCCATCCCCAATTATCATGAAAATAAAAGGAATTGTAGCACATTTAGATCTGCAACATTCTGTAACTATAGCTGCTCTAATAAAAGTAGTTTTAGATTTGTATGGTATCTGTTTCTTAGTGTAATCCACTAGGATAGAGGTGGCATTAATTTTATCTTCCAGTTGACAATTAATTCTTTTTATACATCTCTGTTTAACTTGTAAGCTGCCCAGAGTTGCTATGGAGTCAGGCAGCCTCGAAATTGGATAAATAAATAACAACTTTCTCTAAATCCACAAATATACAGTTCCCCCCCCCTTTTTTCCTAGTGACTTGTTAAAGAACAAAAATCCGATTTGCACAGCCTTTCTCAACAATAAAGCCACACTGCACTTATCAAATTTTCTTTCTGTATGTTTTCAATCAGAATTATCTTCAACGCTTTCCCTGATGTTTTTATTCTTGTTATGCTTCCCTTTGAATAGAGAAGAATCAAGAAGTTGCACAACAACGCCATAAGTCAAACATATCCATGTTTCCAATTACACTGTCTTTCACCTGCAGCTTTACCATTTTTCAGCATCATTGAATCATTTATTGTTTCCTTTTCATTATTGCTTTTATCTTGGACACAACATTTACAGTAATTATTTCACATTCAGATCTCTAAAATACTGCTTCTAGAATTTCTTCCAGAATTTCTTTGGTTTTTCTCACAAATCCTTTGATGATTTTTAATATTGAATTCCATTCACTCTGGTGGAATTTTTTTCACCTATTTCTAAAATAATCTGTTTCCACTAAAATTGTACTGTATTTTATCTACTTCTTATAACCTTAACATTTCCTTGCTTCTTTTTCTCTCTCTATGCATAATCTAATAATACCTTTCTTTCAATTCATGATTTTTCACTGTATATACTCATATGAGAAGTTGACTTCTCATATCCTTATTTTTTTGCAGCAATCATTCTCTTACAATCATCTTTTTCTCCTCCATGGCCTTTATCATTTCATCATTCCACTGAGCATGCTTTTTTATACTTCCCATTAGAGTAACTACACACATTTCTATGTTACTCTATTCCAAGAAGTTTTTACATTATCCTTATTTGCATTATTTTAATGTAAAGTATTTTACATTATTAATTATATTGGGAGATATTGTGTATGTGTGTATCTTCTAATACTTTTTTCATACAAAACTCATACTTCCTTTTTCCGGCCATGTTCTAATTTCACGTTATTTCTTTCATATATTTCATGTAAAGTTCTTTCCCAAGATCTACTTTACACATTACTAAATAATAGTCTGCCTCTCATGTATAACTCTCTTACAACTTGTCTATCTCACTTATTTTTCTGCATTTCTTCAGAAATCATCAGATTAGTTATATTTCCTTATTCATTCCTATGTTGCATGTACATACTAATAGAAATGTATTGTTAAACCATATATTGCAAATAGTCTTTTTCTAAGGAAATATTTGCCAAAAAGTTACCATTCTGATTCATTCTTGGGTCTGCAAATGGATCAATTTCTTTTTTCTGAATTATCTCATCTCATTCCCACCCTATTCATGTCTCCTAGTTCAGTTTTAAACAAAATCCATCCCTAATTCTTTCACAATCCCCATCTATTGGACATAATATGTAGCTGTAACCTTCCTATGGGTTTCTGCTTTTATATATCCCACCCCCAGCAACTTTCTGGATGACACAATTTTGTACATTCTGACATACAGTTAAATATTTTTGTTCATAAACTTATGCTTTCACTTTACGCCATGTATTTAGCAATCCCATTCCTTAAGATAAGACCATCCTTGTTGTTAATTTCACATATACACAATTTATTATTTTAAATTCAGCTTTTTTCATACTGTTAGTATTAGACTTCATGTATAATCCAAATCATAGTCTTTCACATATCATAGTTATCACCAAAGGGCCCCACATGTTTTCCCTATTGCCTATTCTAGATTTAGTCAATCAAGACTTTTACATAATACTTTCTGATAAGATAGACATATATAGATGAAGTTACCATCATTAGTTGCACCCACGCCACATGCATCATTCCCTCCTAATGATAGTTTTGGCATATTTTGATTAATGTGCCACAAGTTCAATCAAGCACCAGTTTTCTCCCAAGCAGGTTAACTCTTTGTTATACAAGCTAAAATCTCTTAATCTCCAACCTATTATATCGGCCAACGTATTGTTGTGAACTTAACCACCCAAGAAGGACTTGTGTGCAATATATTGAAACACATATATGGGTATTATAAACCATTTTGGAATAAAGCTGGTTATTTTACTCCACTCAGATTGATATTTGCAAATTATAAATAGATTCCCAAAACCTATGCTTAGAATCTGATCATGGATCTAGCTATAGTGACCAGAAGGAATCATTAAGAATGATAGTGGAAAGGGACATGCGGCTTCACATTCCTTTCCTAATTGGGAAGCCTAGCTTCAAGTTAAATACCAGTTGCATCGAACTGAAGGGACCTATCTACTGAACGATATGGACTTTATTTATACATTCAATGTTTTTTTTCAAGCTATTTGGACATGATTTAAGCAGTGCTGATTTCTAATTAATGGTTCATGGTGTTGAGAGTTTTTGAACTATAATTGCCATAATAAACCTGAAATAGTGCTTTGGGAGATAAAGAAAAGTGGGTGATGACTGGTCTGAGTAAATCGAGAGAGAATATTTGTGTTAGCATGCCCAGAGTTATTTTAACAGAGAGTAACAGTTAGAGGTACATACCAGTATTACACTGTACTGGATAAAGTATTATTGGCTATTATATTCTTTACTTCTTCATCCCTCTTTTCTTTTAGAGGAAAAGACCATATCCAGTTTAGATAATAGTATGCAGATAAAATCACTGTAATAAAAGCTTACTATAGATCCTGTCTAAATTATTATAACGCAGAATAATTTGGGGATGAGAAAATTTAAAGAGACTGAATTTTTCTCTCTCTTACCCTTATCCTCCATAGGCCCATTCATAACTCAGCCTTAACTTTACCCTTTTTTCAACTTCCCAAAGGACCATTTTATTAACAATTCAAACACCTTTCACATTCGGCTCTTAATTAAAGCTATTTGGCCCTCAAAATATAAAATGAGTTTTTCTTTTATGTTTTTTACTTGTTTAAGTATCTGAATTCCAATTTCTAATAAATCTGAGGAGTGTCTCAGAAATTTGACAATAAATAAATACTTTGCAGGATCAGGCTTTGAGTGGGATTTTTGTTTGCATCCAACTCTATGCAAAGGATAGTGGATGCTAGAGAGGCCTTTTGGATATGCAGGCCAACTAATGACATTATTTTAATATAATAATTGAAGTGTTTTTTTTTTACTCTAAAAGTGTAAATAGACCATTTTGTTTTATTGTTCTTCGTTTTTATTACAATCTTCAAGTGTTCTTTCCTAAACCAATTTACATCATTAATATGATATCATTCACAACACCAACTCCAAACTGTTTCAGACAGATAATTGTCAAGAGTACTAAAAAAAAGTATAAATGTAATGGAAAAAGTCTTCTTAGAATTTTTTAAATTTATGTGGCAGTCCTTGAAAGAAGATTAAATAACTGTACTAATGTTTTTAATTGCCTTGTTATATATTCGTGATTGAATTGGATAGTATCCTGCATAAAAGTAATGTCCACTTTTTTATGAAATAGATCTAATTGTGTGACTAAGCTCCATGTGGTTTTAAGTAGTAGCAGAAATTTGAACATTCAAAAGGGTTCACAAACTTTTAAGCACCACTGTATTTCCTAATAGTGATGGCCAATAAAAGACTTTAGGAACATTTTTCTAAAAACAATTCTTATAATCTGGTCTTGGTAGTTGCACAATTGGTATCAATATGAAGTATACAGGTAGAAATGTATACACATTGGTCTTTCTCCATGATACCTGGAGCTCTGATTAGTCTCTACATATATAGGACCTCTTTATTAAGACACCCTCAAAAATGATTACTGGGAAACTTAATCTGATGGATGACATTAGGCCTGTGGAAGCACCAGAGAGATTCATATACATTAATTATAATAAATAGTATGTGATCTGCAGGGAAAGGAAGCTCTTTTGCTCATCACTAAAAGAAGAGTCATGTTGCTTAATCCTATTTAATATTAATTTGAAGATACTGCCATTCATTTCTTCTTAGCATATGTTCCTGTGGTTCTTTCCTTTTTACATTCACACCTATTTCTGTCTCTTTAATCCCAACTTTGTCTTCTAGTTTTGTATTTGCCTTGATAACATAAGCATTATGCAAGTTACAGGACTATACTTCTTTTTTTTTTCCCTTTTGCTGTTAGTTCTGGTGGAAATTGGTTTTTTGTTTACTGTATGCTTTAAAAATAAAGTTATTATATTATATTATTCTTTCCTGGTGTGTTGAATCTGGAGTTCCGAATGCATTAAAAAGATAAATAGTTTGTAAGGTTGAGCATGATTCTAAACTGGTTTGGAAAATATTATTTAGAAGTCATATCAACACAGTGTCTCTCTGCTCCTCATTCAGGCAGCCATGTCCTTTTTCATATTTGTTCAGAAGTCTGAATAAAATAGGAGTGCTTTAATGAGCTTGTATGAATTCCCACCTACTTCTTCAGAATAATTTTAGAACCATGCCCAGCTTTAGTGATTGGTATATTTTGCACTAACTAGATAACTTCCATTAAAATTAATGTACATAAATGAGGGAATAACATCAGATTCCTAATTTGGGGAATCCAGTTTCAGCCGCTTGTTACAATTTTCTCATTTTAGTCAGATTGCAGCACTATTAACTGAGGTGTGAGTGAAAGCAAATATTAAGCACAATCAGGTTAAAGTTTAACCGTCACTTTTTTGTTCTTTTTTTCTTTCCTCAGGTCGAATTCGCACAAGGAGGCAAAGCTCTGGAAGCACCAATAGTATCACTTCAACACCTGCTGACACTCGAGGCCGCAGTCGGGCTAAAGTTGTTTCGCAGTCCCAGCGTAAGCAACCATTTAGTGTGCTGTTATGGAGGAGACAGTGCATTTTTCAAGTTTGTTTTTCTTGCCTGCCTTATTTTCATATACATCAGTGTTTCCATTCAGTGCTATGAATATTCTTCAAATGCAGTGTTAAAACTTAATTCCTATAGTTAGATCCTGACAAATTAGGTATGATACACAGATTAAAAAAAAAAACATTTGGGACTCAACTCCTCAGGATATTCATTGCTCTAAGCATGCCTATGAAATACTCATTTATTTTCCCAAACAGCTGCTTGTTCACATTTTCTTACATTATCAGCACCTCTTCTCTTCTCACCTTTTCTTCCTTTAAGAAAATGGGGGGAGGGGGCAGCAAAAGGAAGCACTGGACTACAATCACCTATTGTTTTCATTTTTTAAGACAGCTTATGTAATCCATAAATTGTTGATTTGTAAAGATGGGATGGTCTGGAAATGAAGACACTAGATAGAGATCAACACTACGTTTTGCAACATGCCTCTTTTTGATTTCTTTTTAAAAAATTAAAAAAAATTAAATGTAAAATGTGAGGTGGGGCAGAGAATCCAGGAAGTACCAGACAGTCTCTGTAAGCACTCAGTCCCCACATGAAGCCATTCAGCATCATGCTAGTGATGTCAATAATAGTGTTTCACATAAGCATGAACTCCTGTATACAGAGGTAGTGACTCGTCTCATACCACATAGGATGCCTAAGCCAGGAATTATATTGCTAATTTGTGCCTTATTTGGGTTAAGGTAAAATATGACTACTTAAGGAACAACAAAGCATAATATGAAACTATGACTTGCTTTATTAATTTTGTTTTCTTTGCACCATGAGTAGTCAATAAGTAACCATTGATATACCAAGTGGTTTATTCCTTGGTTTATTTTTGAGTTTCTCCCAAGCTTCTGGCTAATCCAGTGGTACAAGATAAGAGCAACTGGAAAGTCACTGCTCCTCAAACCAAACTGAGGTTTTCTTGGTTTTCTTTCCAATGTATTTTCTCTCTCTCTCTCTCTCTGGCAACAGTTTTCTTTCCTTATTCATTTTCTTCTTCAGCACGTGGCAAATGTGGGGAACTGACTTTCATATGTTAAATTACAGTGGGAAACTAGTAACGCCCCCAAAATAAACATACTGTTTGACAAAACATACATTCTGACTGCCTGTTGTACAAGGATTATCGAGAACAAGGATCATTAATTTATACTGCATCATGGTAGTATGTATATTAAAGGAATGGTTGTAAGCTGAGGACTACCTGTAGTACCTGCACGCACACAGAAAGAGAGAATGTTAGTATTCTATTTAACAGAATTGATTTTCAATTTTTGTCACCACAGAGAAATGCCTGAATTTTTCCTGTGTTGGGTTTTCAAACAGCAGTAATCTGCAGGCTTTCAAAAAATCATGTCATGATATTGATTAAAGTCTTCTCTGTGTTTCAAGTACTTTAAAAGCACTTAACATTTTAGGTATAGGAATAAAGGAACTACGGTATATTTTGTAAATTTTGTGATTCTAATCCTAAAAATAGTATGTAATATTTTTCTCTCTCCTTTTTAAAAAAGAAATGCTGTAAGTATGCCATTACTTTAGGGAACATCATGATGGCTAAGCACAAAAAGATCTAGATGGAGAATTTTGAATCTTTGTAAGGAAAAAAATATCAAGAGGCTAATATTTTTCATTTGCTTCTAATCTGAGGGCCACTTCACATATTAAATGGTTTGAGTCAGATAATGTTTTTAGATGCTGCTAAAACTGCAAAATCATGAACGATATTTTGAAATGAAGCCAGTCAAAGATTCTTCCTATCTCTGACTTCCACTTTCAGCACTCCATATTCTCGCAAATAAAAATGCTGAACCTTACACCTTACATTGAAACAAATATTTCATTTGTTTCTACAATGCACTATAGCAAAAGATTGAAACGCTTGGTAGAGCTGGCTTTGTTGTTAGAACTGATGAACTTGTTTCGTAGTCCACAAACTGACATTCAACATTTTTAGCATTATTGATTGCTCTGCGTATGTGCCTAGGTATGCTATTTGTGCCACTGAAATGGTTGCAAGCAAGTAACATTTCTGATGCTTATTTTATCTTTAAAAAATAAAGTAATAAATCATAGCCAGAAACAGGAACTGTTTAATAGATAGAATGCTAGGTTTAAGGTGACTGATGCTTTTTGTTTGTTTGTTACTAACCTCTATACTATCTGGTCATTCTGCGTTATAAGCACAACTCTTGTAATATTTGTCTTGTTTTTATGTGATATCATGGCCTATTCTGCAACATTGCATTGATAGGATTTCTATTCCCAGGATAGTAATGTTACTTGTTTGTCCCGTGCTCCACCAGCCTCGTGGATATCAGGCATAGAGCTAGAATTACAGCTTATTCCACTCTAAATAGTTATTTACTACTTGACAAAAATGTTTTCACGAACTGTCTTGCCACACACTAATCCATAATAAAATGTGAGCAGTGATGTGCTTGTCAAAAAGGAGTTTGTATCCAAATAACAATGCTTCTTGAACTCTGTATTGTCTCGCTTTCTCTGCTTCACTTTCTGCCTGTCCTTTCGTCTGCTGTCATAATCCAGGATCCAGATCAGCTAATCCTGCAGGTGGTAAGAAACACCTTTTTGTTTTTCACTCTGTTTACATATCTGTACTGTCTCTCATGCTACTGTTTTTAACTGATTCAATGTCTGAAAGTCTAGTATACCCAGAGGCTTTAAAAAAAACTAGTGTTTTTAAAATGAAAGTTTAGCTAGGAAAAAGTTTAGACATACGTATAATGTACTTCGACAAAGTACCCGTGTGTAAATTCAGTGAGCAGTGGGACTCACTCCTATGTAACAGGGTGTTAGGTTTGTAAATTTGAAGAACTGAAAAAGGATTTGAAGATGTCCTCAAATGTTTATGGAGATGTTGTAAATTAACAGCAGCAGGGACAAGGCTGACATGCTATTTTTGAAACTAGAGAATTTCAAAGATAGGTTTTCAGAATACAGATTGTCTTGTGACAAAAGGAAAAATTCCGCTGGGTGACTTCACCATCACTTGCATAATTTCTTGGATTTGAATGCCTATTTATTTATTTTTTTGGCAATTGCTCAGTCAGTTGGAAGATAAAAGAACATTTCAAAAAACAAACAATGGGACAGAGAAATTGTTTGTACGTGCATGCATGTGAGAGAGAGAGAGTGCCCGTGCAAATGAGCTCATCAGTTGCTTCTGTATAAAATATAGCTTGCTGGTATGGCTGATCCTATTTGACTATTTTTAAGGTGACTAATGTCATTCAAGGTTGTTTTTCTATTCATTCATCATCTTCAACGCTTTTTATTGTTAGTTTATGTTGTTAACCCCCCCCCCCTTTTAAACATGCCATCATCTTGAAGAATTTCTGTATCCTGTTTTATTTTTAATTTACTATTAATTAATGAATTTTAATACATTTAGTAAATTTAATGCTTTGAAATATTCTGAAGACTTAAGAGCATTTACCTATATGTATATTTTTTTTGTAGCTGGTAGTCGATCCAGCTCTCCTGGCAAGCTGTTGGGAAGTGCATATGGTGGGCTTAGCGGTGGAACAACCAGAGGACACCCAGTGCCAACACCATCCTCATCTACTGACAAGCGCAGTAAAGTCCCTCGAAGCCAGGGCTGCAGCCGAGAGACCAGTCCTAGCAGGATAGCTCTAGGTAAGAGTTTTCTTGGCTGCAATATAGAGCCAAGAGGCTGACTTCTTCTCTCATGCTGATTGGCCAAAAGAACTCCTGAAATAAATTACAGTTTTGCTATAATGATTTCATAGTTATGGTTTTCTGCTGAGTTTCTTAGTAGCATGATAGGCCAAGAGAGCAGATAAAGTTTCCAGTGGGGTTAGCATAAATTGTTTATGCTTATTGTTTCAATTAGAAAGGAATTGTTTTTCTAATTAAACAACTTATTGTTTTAATTAGAAAACAGTTCTTCCTTCAGATATCTTTTATTTCCATTTTCACTCGGCATGGTTCAGTGCCATTTGATGATACCAAATGTATTGTCTTGCAGGTATAATGCAAGCTTCTCCTCCTTTAACCCTCCCTTTGAGTTTTAGAGATACTGCTCTGTTGTTGTTTTCTCTGATCAAAAATTGCACCTATTGATTTTAGGTTAAACACTAAACTTTGCATGTAGGGTTATTTTCTAATGAACCTGTTAGTACTACTATAGATATATGACTGAACCCGAAGAACTGTTCTGTCATCAGATATATTAATTATGCACAAATGCCCAACTACACAGTATTAATATAAAATGGTAGCTTGGAACCTCTAAACTTATTTTAGAGGTTGAAATTAGGAAATGGAGTTGAGAGATATGCCAATTTCGGATTTGGAACTGGGGTCTTACGATGAGCAAGCAAGACAGATTTAAATGTAGCAGCTTTAAAATCTGTTCTCTCAGTTTCAGCAATGAAAAGGTGTAAAAAGACATGCAAAAAAAGGATGGGGGGGGGATGTGAGAAGAAAAGGGATTTGAAACTTGCATCAGAGAAGGAAAATGAGAATAATCTCACAGGCATTTACACAAATAGGTATGGCAGAATGTATGGAGGAGAAAATAAGACAGTTAAATCATAGATATATTTCAAAAAAGGATCAATGGACATAGAACCAAATTGTGACCAGTGAGGTCGTTCATCACTTTGTGGTTTTCAAAAGAGTTTTCAACCTTTATGGCACAACATCCCCTATAATATCAATTTTATATGATCCAAACTCTGTGAATAACTAATGATTTCACTGGACTTAAGACTATGGCAAGAAATAAATATATTGCTTACTTTTAATAATGAATTCTCATCTAAATAGCACAAAGGGTCTCAAATTAAATCTCAACTTCAGGCTTCTGCGGGCAAAGTGGGAGCAAAGCATAGATTTAGTTTTGAGGGTGCAGGCCTGGTTTACAAAAGCAAATCATGGAGCAAGTTCTGCCAATTCTCCTGCTTTGCCTGCCCTGTCAAAACCTATTCCCATTTTGTCTAGACAAGCCCACAACTGGCAAGGAGCAAAACCCAAAGTAAGTTTTGATGGCGCTTCCATTTTGTTGGGGCAAGTCTGATTAAAAAAAAAAAGTATATTGAATACCCTCTTAAGTTTCTCAGAGTACTTTTAAGACATAATGATTGACCCAAGAAAACTGTATTTTCAGTGAACTAAAAGATCTTTAATTAACATGTGTCTCTGAAACATGTTATGGGGTGTTTTTTTTTAGCTAAATATTTTTTATGTGGATACAGACTGAGATTCTCCCCCCCGCCCCTTTAATTAGTATGGGAACAAAGCTTATTAGCCAGGTTAAGGACTTATTTTACAGGACATTTTTTAAAAATATATATATTTATAAGCAGTTGTACCACTCACATGAAAATAAATATATTTTGTTCCATCTTTTCTAAAAATCATTTTGATTTACATTTATATTTACTTGCAATGGTTAACCTAGAGCCATCTCTGGGAGAGACACTTCTGCTCTTATGCTGCTCATATTTTCCATGCATAATTCATAAATATGTGTTCATTTATAACATAGATCGGCATTTCAGGCTTATCTTTTATCTATTGTAAACAAGCAGCTTTTTTGCCTCTGTACATGTGATCAAGTAATATCAAGTAACAAAGAATAGCTTATTGTGATCCTTGAAGTTGGAAAGTGATTTCTTGCTTCTAGGGGGATCAAAACTGTGAATGAAAACATTACTTGGAACTGTTTTACTAACTTGGTTGGTTTGATAGTAAAGCAGGAGGATCTCAGACCCAGATAGCATGCTGTATTGTTCCTACCTACCGGTAGTTAATTTTTTTCTATCTGCATGAAGAGAGAAACAAGTCAAGAAAAAATAAGCTATATATTTCAATTATGTTGCCCTTTTACAGTTAACCAAAATAAACCCGAAACCCTATGTGGAAACATTTATTTCTTTATTGTAATAACGTATATATGGTCTAGTCATCAAAACCCGGCAGCTCATGATATTAAAACCCTACGACATGGAGGTTAAAAAAGTATTTAAAAAATACTAGTAAAGGACAAAAGCTCTGAGAGGAAATTGGCTGAGAAATAAGAGGAGGCATCATACTAGAAAAAAATAGTTTGTCCGTGATTTCCAACTTCACCATTAGGACCTTTCTTCCCGCCATATGGGGAACAATAGGCCTGGTCACTACAAGGTACTTGTGGGATGTTAACACTGCCTGCCCTGTCCTGCCTTGGAAAGCAAGTAAGCTAGTTGTAGATTTTGAATAGATTTACTCCTCAGTTCTTGCCCAGCCATATATCAGTGATATGTTGCTGATCGTCACCAACAGGTCATGGAGCAGCACATAGGCCATTGAATAACATGACCTGATTGAAAACATTTTCTATTCCACACTCACAAACTTATACTTTTTCCCAGGCACAAACAGATGAGACTTTGTGTATTTCTGATTTTATTTCCACTTTCATATTTGACATTATTACAGCAGTATATGACAAATGCTGTCCCATCTTTGTTAAGAGTTCTAAGAAATTAATGGTGCAGTCAATTGGTTTTTCATTTGCTAATTATCATGCAGCTTCAGCTTTTAGATGATTGGTTCATTAATGGGTGAAGTAATTAATGGGACAGATTTATGAAAGTGAATTAAACAACAGTTTGTACACTATTCAGACCATATTTCTTATTCTTATTCTCATACCATGGTATATAATTGCTTTCAGGCAGGAACACGAATGCACACTAGGAGTATTCATCATTATTTCAGACAAGTGCTGCCTGAAAGATTATGTCTCTTTTCCAGGGTTATGGCCTTTTAAAATGCCATTCTTTTAATTTTTATGTATTGGCCATCATTATAGTCTATTGAACAAATCCAGAGAGGATTCATGCCTTGAGGCGTCTACAGTCCAAACTTTTTGTCAGTGGGCAGGAGAAATATAGGAAGGAGTAAGAGAGACAGAAAACCCAAATGGGAATAAAAATTGTTTAAAAAAAAACACCTCTGTGTATGTGCTCATATGGATTAGTAATTTTTATGGGAAAATTCAACATCTATTTTTAAATGTTGACTCCATGAACCTGGTTTTGACTGTCTTGCTTAGAAAGAGAACCTCTAAGGGTAGAACCAATTATGGCTATGATAGAGAAGAAGAATTTAAAGCAGTCATAATAACACTATGAACCAAAGAAGAATATAAAATAAGTTGAATACAAATAGTATGTTCATTTTGACATCCTGCAGAGTTAAATATCCTATTTATTTCCTTTGTCATCTAATTATGATGATGATTCTATATAAAATTACATAAATGTGTTAGGTTTGCATTGCTCATTCCCCCATTAGAATCATTTATTTAAAACAGAGTCACCCTTTCTTTCCGCATATTTTCTCTCTCCTCCTTCCCTCTCTACCCCCCTCTCTTAAGTGGAATCTAAGTAAATCTGATATTACTGTAACCCTGTTTTCCCAAATAATCTGGCCTGTTATAAATAGAACAAGGAGGGTCAGAACCTCTGAGATGTTCTTGGGCAAGTTTAGCATGTATCACAGTTTATACGTAACAAATCAGATTAGCAGCTATCCAGGATATTTACTAATGTCAGTAATGACCAAAACTGTTAATTTATTGTCTGAGCGTTGTATCTTCGTTAAACTTGTGTTCACCTTCTCTGAAACTCTCCATGCTGCATGCTAGCACGGAGCAGCCGTATCCCCCGACCCAGCGTGAGTCAGGGGTGCAGCCGCGATACCAGCCGTGAGAGCAGTCGAGATACAAGCCCTGCTCGGGGCTTTCCTCCACTTGGTGAGTACCTGTAGGCACTAGAGCTTCTAATAAGGGCCACCCCTCCTCTTTCTTGCTGGCTAGTCGATGTACCTCTGAGTGGAATGGGCTTGTTATTCTCTTCATTTTTTTAAACTCTTAACCTTCCCCCTTTCTGATCCTCCTGTTTATTCTGTTCATTTCTGCATGCTTAAATCCTGCTTCCCTTTACTAGGAAAACCCATATTTTGAAATGCTTTTGATAATCTCCAAATTTTTTTGGACATGCACTTAGGCGCCATTGGTCTTGACAAAAGCAGCTATTGTGGAAGCTACATCATTGCAGGGAAAGTTGATGCTACTGGAAAGCATGATTTGCCTTTTTTGATCCAATGCAAAATGGGCATCCTTTGGAGAAAATTTAGAAAATGTGCTCTTAATATACCTTTTAAATTTGCATTGTATTCTTGGGCCTGAGTGCATGCCATATCAAGGATAACTTTTTCTAAGCCCCAGGTATACTGAGAATTCCTTTTATGCATAAAAAGCTTGTTCCTTAATTCACAGAACTCAATTTCTCTTTCTGCACTACAGAAACTTACCATCTCTCTTCGTTTTTAAATTTATGATCCAGCCACTGTAATTCACAGAGACCTATCTTTTCACATCAGATACATTAAGTCTTCTTTCTTTGTATATAATATTTTGTCTGCATTATTATTAAAACAGCTGCATATTTTGAAGAAAATATTTTTACAGTTGGGGCAACCTGAAATCTTGAAAATTGTGTATACCACCTGTGTGACTGCTTCAGTTCAATTATATTTCTAATTTGCCCACATTGTATTTATAGAGAGCAGAAAAAGGAGAGAGGGGAAGAGGGGAGGGAGAGAAGAAGGTATGGAGGGAGAGAGAGAGAGAGAGAGAGAGAGAGAGAGAGAGAGAGAGTACTTGAGATGTAGGAAAAAATGTTACAGACATGAATCTTATCTTACTGTTCATGAGGGTCATAGGGCCTAGTTTAACATTTGATTATTTAGTGATTTATTTATTAATTAAATTTATTCACCATCCATCTTACTATCCCGTGACTCTGGGCAGTTTACAATAAATTTATATTATAAAAGATTAAAACTTGATAAATACATTAAAATCAATAGCTAAAATAATGGGGGGGGGATTATACAATAGAGTAGAAGTGGGCTCTTCTAATCCAATAACTCTCTCCAGGATGATATGCCGCTGTCCAGGCCCCAGGCCAATCAGAAGAGCCAGGTTTTAAGGCCATTATAGAACATTATTGATGAAATAATTCTATGGGAAAGAATTAAGACATTAGGTTTGCAAGGTGGAGAAGCCAGAGCTAGAGCAGAAGGGGAAAATGCTATGAGGCTTCTTATTTCTTTGTTTTTCCATTTTTCCTGTTAGAAAGCTAGAGTCCCAATAACATCCCATACAGAAATTGCTTGTGGTGTACACATATTTAGCTAGAAGGCCAGACAGAACAAAATGGACAAAATAACATTATTGAACTCTAATTCTGCATAGGTGGGCACAGTGGCTCAGAAGTTAAAGATGCTAAGCTTGTCAGCTAGAAAGCAGACATCCCATGTTCAAGACCTAAGTGCTGAGTGATGGGGTGAGCTCCTGTTACTTGCTCCAGCTCCTGCCCACCTTGCAGTTCAAAAGCATGCAAATGTGAATACGTAAATAGGGATTGCTTCAGTGGGCAGGTAGTATTCTATGCGCTTGGCATATAATCATGCTGGCCACATGACCACAATGTTCTGGCTCTCTTGGCTAAGAAATGGAATGAGCACCACCCCCTAGATTCAGACACGACTGGAAAGGGGAAAACCTTTACTAATTCTGTATATGGATGAAAAACACTACTCAATAGTCATTATTAATTTATGAATGGGTTAATCTAATTCTAATTCGAATCCCTAGTGCCGCATAATGGAGTGAGCTCCCGCTACTCGTCCCAGCTTCTGCCAACCTAACAGTTTGAAAGCACATAAAAAATGCGGGTAGAAAAATAGGGACAATCTTTGGTGGGAAGGTAACAGCGTTCCGTGTGCCTTTGGCGTTTAGTCATGCTGGCCACATGACCACGGAGATTTCTTTGGGCAGTGCTGGCTGTTCGACTTTGAAATGGAGATGAACACTGCCCCCTAGAGTGAGGAATAACTAGCACATATGTGCGAGGGGACCCTTTACCCAATCTAACTCTCCCACTTGGGATTTTTTTCCTCAAAGTCAGAGGTGGGCAGTTTGTGGGATCAAACCTGGACATTAATGTTTTAATGGGACATAAAGTGTGTGAATTGTTTTACTTGTGAATGGATTAGGATTAGGATTTTTTGGCCTCCCCCACACATACACAGATACACATGTACACACACACACAAACACACATTTTTATTAAGTGAAGTGAATTATGTGTATTTTGGGGTTCGGCTATATTTTTCTTGTGTTTATTATCTGAAAATAGATGGAGATAGTTCTAGATGCTTTCCACAAGGAAAGTGATTTAGGACTGTATCTCAGCCAACAATTTCAATGTAAATAAGTAAATGAAAATTATAAAAACTTGAGTTATCTAAGGCTAACTTAAGTTATCTAAGAGGATTATTTTAAAACCCATTACAGAATGCAAAGGAATCTGTCACTTTTCCTTGCTGTTATAAAAGAAAGGATAAAGGCTTCTTTCTTTGATCTAATAGAATAGTTTGTATCACAAATATTTGCATAGAGCAAAGTGCCGCTATTATGAGCTAGAAACGAAAGCCGGAATAAAGAACCTGTCCCCAAATATAAGACACTTCACCATTGAGCATGCTCGCTGCGACCACTGAAAGATATAGTTAGAACATGTTGAGATTCCCTATTTCTGTTTTACAGACATATTAAGCCTATTTGATGTATTGAAGGTATTAATTTTAACGTTTTTAAGTCATCCTAAAAATGTGTGATGCTAATGGAGTACTTGGCTGAGGTTTCAGATTTAATATTCTATTTATTATTAAATAATAATAAATTATTTTATTTCATTCCTTTGACTAAATTTTATGAATTAGATCTACCTCATAAAATCTGAACAATTTATGTAACAAAGGTGCCAAGAGTCTTCTTGATTGTAGTAGAGCATAAATCCAAGAAATAAAGAAAATCT
>JANHFT010001971.1:55025-68186 GCA_032467955.1 Pseudoxenodon macrops | reverse complement strand
ACCCCTTCAGGAGGGCTTATTTTCGGGGGAGGGTGTATATTTACGCCGACCCCGAAAAGCAGGGTTGGTCTTATTATTGGGACAGGTCATATTTTCGTGGAAACACGGTAGCTTTCATTGACCAGAACTATTTAAATCAGTGGCCCCCAACCTTTTTGGATTGGCGACCTGGCAGTGGGAAGAGGGGAACGGGACCACATGAGCAGCAGGCTAACGTACACATGTGCATGTGCAACTTGACTTGTGCGAGCGTTAGGCCAGTACACAAGTGCAGCTTGACCTGCGCAAATTGAGCTGCACAGGTGTGTGCAGCACACAAGCACGTTGCTCGCACAAGTTGAGCTGTGCACATGTGTGCACCAGTCCTCTGCTCGCGCAGCCCGGTTGCAAATAGGCCACAGCCCAGTAGCAGGCTGCAGCCCAGGGGTTGGGGACCCCTGATTGAAATGATAGTCATCATTTTAATTTGTATTATTGGCCTTATTTTAATCAAATTTTAACTAGTGTGATGAACATATTTAGTTAATTTTTTCTTACAAAGATGCAAACTGGTTGAGAAATTCACGTAAGGATATACTTAATGATGTTTTGTTACTTTTTTTTAAAGAAACCCTCGTAAAAATCCACAAGTTCCTAAAATGTGATATGTAAAAAAAAAAGTTCATCTCTGTCTTTTCAGAACTTAGCTTCTTTTGCTCTGTTTGTTGACATCACCATCCACAGTCCTTTAACTTTCTTCAGCTGTTCTCTTGCCAATTTATCTTCACTTCTTGTATAACTATTCTATTAGCCTTAAAGGAATATTTCTCTCTTCTCTCCTTTGTTCTCCATCTTTGAATTCAAGTTGCTTTGCTTCACAATAAAAGCTTTATTTCCATTAAAAACAGAAGAAGATGCAAAACAAGTCCCTTCAGATCAAATTCTCTGCCTTGGCCAAGGCTGATTGTGGTGCCTGTAAAAAGAGATCAACTGAGCCTGATCCAAGGAAGTGTTCTTTTATTCCTAGATCACTGCAGAGAAAGACCTGTTGACAGGGGAAACCAGATAAACTTTGAGATGAAGGGAATTTATTCAGTAGTAGAAGAGAGTAAGCTATAAGAACTGAACTCTTGACCCTCATAGCATATTTGATCATCTTTAGTGACAAAACAGCTCTTGGAGTTTAATTCCAGGAGGTGAGAGAGAATATTTCCAGTCTTGGGAGTTGGTATCTATTACAATAAACTGTCCTCAAATGGCACCAAGTAGTTAACTATGTTAGATCTCTTTTTCTTCTTCTGAAAGTACTGTATAGACATCAGCATGACATGAAACAGATACAAAGTATAGCTGAGAAAGTTAATCATCAATTTTGACACTGCAATTGCTGGAAACTAACAAGACAGTTTCTCAGTGATTTGAGGCCAGAAACACGCAGGTGTGGTGCAAGCCCTAAAATAGGCTTCATACAAAAACACAAAACTTGTAGGGGAGGGAATCCTAGCTTTTACTGATATACAATGCATAAATCCATCCTAAGCCTAGCCACTGTGGACTTTACCCTCAGGAATACTATGTACTCCCCCCCCAGCCTACACTCCCCCCAAATATAGCCCATTTTTGGGAAATTAGTGTTGCCTTTGGAAAGCCAGAATTCTAAATGCATATTACTTGTTTGCATATATTTTTCGCAGTCCCTGCCCTGGCTGTAGCAAGATGAGAACGGAAGAATGCACAATTTGATTCCTCTGTCTGAACTCATTATATATTTCTCAAAAGAAACTGGCTGAATTTGTATTTTTCATTTGCTAAGACTCATTTGCTTGTATTTTTGTTGCAAAAAAAATGCCTGCAGAAGCTTCTGACATAATTCTCTATGCTTTTTCCCCACCCTTCAATATTTTCCTGCATACAGCTCTTAGGAGACTCCAGAAGCAAGGTACTAGTGCTATCCTGACATTTTTTTTCTCCCTGCCTCTTTCTTTCTTTCCTTCCTTCCCTCCCTCCCATTTTTTTGCTTCCCCTGTTACAAATATTATATAGGTCTGTAATTATGTTGATACCTTAATGTCCAAACGTTGCATTCTATCAAACTGCAGAACTGTGATGCCTTCAACATGTTTAGTATATCTGTATATAGAAAATATACAGGAGGATAGAAAAGATATGGAAATAGGCTTAGGAGGTTAATATATATTCTTTTTGGTAGCCAAAGAAAAATATTTGACAATAAGACTCAAGTTCTCATTAGGACTATGCAAATCCTTCAAGAAAGGAGCTGTATAATAGGTGGGAGCAAGTATGAAGCAATGTGGTTATACATTTAAGACAGCTGGGAGAAGCTTATCAAACGTGTAAACCTGAAAAAAGGGCATGGCTATTGTACCAATTTGAAAAAGAGGGGCTTTAAATCTGCTCTTTCATATTATAATGTACCTCTTCTGAAGAATTTGCACAGTTCTCCATCACTTAAAACATGCCTTGAGGGCATGGACATCGTTGTCTGGCACTCACCTGGATTTTTGTTCAGACTGAATAATAATTTCACATGGTCAGATTGATTGTAGCTGAATTGTTTCTTTTGCAGATGTGGGATGCTTCAAGGGGTTAGGGAAGGCCCTGGGGATCCAGCTCGTGCATGGAGACTTGCCATGGGTCAGAAGCCTCAGCCAGCTAGAGGACCCACTAGTGTACAGAACCTGTGAGAGGCTGGGAGGCTTCGGCCTTCTCCATACCTCATAATGCCCAGTCTTACTCCCTGCCCCACTATACCCAGGAGGCCTAGGTCTGTTTCCCAGCCTGCACACCTGGGAAAGGCCCAACAATGGCACATAAATTGCTCTACTTACCTTTGTATTTTCTGACATGCAGCCTTTCTACAGATGCCACCTCATGCCATTCTGCAAGTGAGCACCAGCTCTCACAATCATTCAGAAGGCTAGAAAGAGTCTCACTCTAGCCTCCCAAATGATTGTGCTAGTGAACACATTTATTGCAAAGGCTGTAAAGAGGCTCTTTTTAGTCTTTTACACAATCACAGGAGCTGGCGGCATTCTCTTTCTACCCTAGGCTAGAAAGCTAGTGACCATGATTATTTGGGCAGCTAGCTTTCTGAATGATCACCAGAGCTAGTGGCATTATCGCATTAGCTCAGAAGGCTGCTTCTCCAAATAACACAATTTGGCATCTGCTTGCAGAATAGCATGAGTCTATTTCTCTGGGAAGGCTGCATGTTGCATCAACTGGATGACTATAGAAAACTCAAAGGTGAGTGGGACAAATTACATTTGCTGCTATCCCTGTAACAAACGGAGGTCTCCTGGGCATAGTAGGATGGCCCAGCCTCTAAGCCTGGAGTAGATTTGTGCACACTGATGGACCTGGTAGACAGCTGAGATAGCGAACCCCTGTGGTCAGTCCAGGAGCTGTGGTGGTGCAGTGATTAGAATGCAGCACTGCATGCTACTTCTGCTGACTACCGGCAGTTCAGCAGTTTGAGTCCCACCGGCTCAAGGTTGACTCAGCCTTCCATCCTTCTGAGGTCGGTAAAATGAGGACCCAGATTGTTGGGGCCAATATGCTGACATTGTAAACCGCTTAGAGAAGACTGTAAAGCACTATGAAGCGGTATATAAGTCTTAAGTGCTATTGCTTACAGTGGGCAGATTGCCAAGCACTTAAATTTTCATTGTGGGGGCAATGGCTGCATCTTTGGGTAAGTCCCTTTGTTGAGCACTATCATAATTCAAATTGGTCACTAAATGAATGGTTATTAAACAAGGAATACCTGTACTTTAGTGAAATTATTCAAAACTACTAAATCCAATATTTATTCTCCCCTCCCCCCACCTCCGCCCAGAAAAAACCAGTGAGAAGAAGGTATGAACCATATGGGATGTATTCTGACGATGATGCAAACAGTGATGCCTCCAGTGCTTGCTCAGAGCGATCCTATGGTTCCCGCAATGGAGGGATCCCACACTACCTGCGACAGACAGAAGATGTAGCGGAGGTCTTAAACCACTGTGCTAGTTCCAACTGGTCTGAAAGGAAAGAGGGGTTAATTGGCTTGCAAAACCTATTGAAGAGCCAGAGGACATTAAGGTGAATGCATATTTCATTAGTAACTATTCATATATTTTGTACCTGTTCTTTATCAAGTCTTTAAGAGAGTTCTGTAAATTATGAAGTGTTTATGCTTCTTCTATATTATCAATATTTCGTTTAATAATCTTAACTGTAAGGTATATTTTAGATAGCCAGCATTTTAATGATGGGACTGTGTTTTTGTTACTACCACCCATTATTGTTATTTTTGAATTCAACATAATTATAATGAACAATTGGAATTAATATCATTGCAGAATAGATTTTCTATTTAGTGATAGAGATACTGTAGGTATTCAAAATTGTTCATATAATTAGGAGTCTTTTTATCTTCTTTTTACCTTAAATGAATCAAGAAAATTTTGAAAAAGCTGAGCAGTGACTTAGAACATGCTTTTTAATGCTGTAATTCTATCCTCTTTATTAAATACTGGTAGTCTTTGATCTACAACAGTTTCATTTAGTGACCATTCAAAGTTACAATGGCACTGAAAAAAGGGATTTATGATCATTTTGCACACGCCTGTTGCAGCATCCCCATGGTCACGTGATTTACATTCACATGCTTCAAAACAGACGCACATTTATCATGGTTGGAGCACCCCAGGATCATGTGATCACATTCTGCGATCTTCCTATCAGCAAAATCAGTGGGGAAACCAGATTCACTTAACAATCATGTTACTAAATTAACAACCACAGTGATTCACTTAACAAATGTGGCAAGAAAAGTCATAAAATGTGGCAGAACTCCTTTAACAAATTTCTCACTTAGCAACATAAATTTAGGGGTCAATTGTGGTCGTATGTTGAAGACTACCTGTACAGAACTGAGCAGTGTATGGTTGGCAGCCTTGCATAACCGTTATTATTTTTAGTCCAGCAACACATCACACATAGATGCTGACATACATGAATCATGCTACTAAAGATATTTATTTTGGTGTAGTGTTTGGTGTAAGATTCTGACCTAAAAACCAGGAGATTGTGAGTTCTTATACTCACTTTAGCCGTGAAAGCTGGTTGACTTCGGCCTATTCACATCTCTCAGTTCAGCCCAACCCACCTCACAAGGTTATTGCTTGCAGGAAAAATAGGAGGAGGAATGAGTATTAGATAGGTTCCTGACCTGAGTTACTCAAAGGTGGGATTAAAAAACTATTAAGTAAATAAAAATAAAAACCAGAGAAACCAAAAATATTTTGAATGTTTTGCATTCTTTCTTTGGAGATATCATCAGCATCTCTCAGTAATCAAAAATAAACAAGAGAGCAAAATGTGTATCTAGAATTAGGGTATCTGAATGAAAACGGGTTAAAGAAAGCCCAACAAATATGTAAATTGTAACCTTAATATGCATATGAAACAGTATGCATAGAGAATTATGTGGCACTGCCCAAACTTCCCTGGTGGGCCCACAGTTTAGAAAAAAGCTGAATTGTTGATTAAAGACTCTTTGACATTTAAGATAAACAGTTTAAGAAGTTTGAGAAGATTTATGAGAAATGATGTAAAATGTTCAATGAATTCCAATTCTATTATTCCTAATGAAACTACCACTTATAATTTCTTTGGCTCAGGGCAAGTATGTTTGAAGTCCAAAAAAGAGCGTCCAAGAGAACGGAAATTTCTTGTTTTTGTGTCCATTTGTTCTTTTGTATTGCCATTAAACACGGTTGAATAGATGCCATGGGAGTGAATTGGACACCAAAAGTACACTATCCAAAAACTAGCAGGAGAACATTTTAGTTCTCTAGAACTCTCTGTTTAAGGGGAAAATCCTTCAGCTGTGTGTTTCTAGAAAAAAGACTGAACATAAGATTTTACCTTCAATAAAGAGAAGGATATATATAAGGAGAACATACTGCAAGGCAGTTCAGTTCTTTATATTAATTAAAGTAGATTTTGCAAGACAGCAAAACATTTAAAGATAGAGGAACCATCCTTTTGGCTTGCCTGGGCTGCATTTAGTGAAGATGAATTGTCTTAGCCCGTATATAAAATATAATTAATGTATATAAATCACATAATAATGTTAAAAGTTTATGATCTTGTGGAATCACATTACTAGCTGTTCGGAGTGATATGTGGGCTGCGGATTGGACATGCCTGATTTATATTAGAAATACCACAAATTAGAAACCTAAAGTATTGAAGTCCCCTCATCTGTTGAGATTAGATTGGAGTTTCCTTGTCTATACTCATTTGCTGCTTTGGCAATAAATGATGAGTTTTATATGTAAATTTTTGTTGCTACATTTTACCCATTTCTAATTTCTACAATAATTTGTTTTGTTTTTTTTAATTCGGGTTTAGCCGTGTGGAGTTGAAAAGGTTATGTGAAATCTTCACTCGTATGTTTGCAGACCCCCACAGCAAGGTAAATTTTAAAATATATGCGCCTTTTATAAATAATTTATAAATGTTAGATGTTGAATTATAAATAAATGATTGAATCGAAATGATAATCACAATATTTCAATTTTTGTGCTAAATAGTTGTTTAGTCTTTGCAGTCTGTGGTGAATTACTGAGATATTTTTAAATTCCATAAGTAAGTCATGCAAGTAGGATATTATCTAGAGCAGAACATTCCATTGAAATGTAAGAAAATAGATTATTTCAAAAACATGTATTGCCTCAAGAACTTAACAGTTGACCTTGCATATTATAAAAATATTCTTTCATAAAGTTATCTTAAACTTTCTGTGAATGCAGTTTATCTGAATGCAAGGGAAACTGCCTTAAAGCAATTTGCTTTGATTTTTTTAATATCAGTTTACTAATGAATGGTTTGTTTTGTTGCATGGCCTGTTTGCGGTGGAATTCACAACAGAGAGTAAGTGTATTTTCCTTCCTCCTCACTCCCACCACTTAATCTCACCTCTTTTATCTATTTAATATAAATAATCCAGTACATCCTGGTACTTCGCAATATTAACATGGATGTCAAAATCATCCCTATCAATGCAGGTTTTGTTTGCCTTTGATTTTCATCGTTTTTGTGTTAAATCATGATGTTAATAATGATATAATTCATGATTTCCTCTGTTATCTCTCTTAACTTAAAGGTTTTCAGCATGTTTCTTGAAACCTTGGTAGACTTCATCATTATTCACAAGGATGATTTGCAGGACTGGCTCTTTGTTCTTCTGACACAGTTACTGAAGAAGATGGGTGCTGACCTTCTGGGATCAGTGCAGGCCAAAGTGCAGAAAGCTCTGGATGTAACAAGGTAGTGCATCTGCCAAGTAACTGGGGATAAGTTGCTGACAAGTTTTTTTTTACATAATGCAAAACCAGCTTACTCAAACCTAGTGCCCTGGAGATATGATGAATTGCAATGTTCATCATCTCCAGATAGAATAGCTATTATTTAGTGTCTCATAAATCTAATCTGTTAAGCCACAACCATGAGCCTCTCATCTGATACAACTGTCCTGAGGAATTATTTCCTCATTTAAATCCCACATCAAAATTAGGCTTAACTAAGAATACATAAAAGTAAAGCCTTTGAAGTAAACCAAGTTCAAAACAGAGTATCTACCCTTGGATTGCTGCCGTTTACTAAGACTTGGATCCTTTATCTATCCTTCTTGTGGCTTAAGAAGATACATAATTATTCATAAAGTCAATTGAAGACTGGGTGTGTGTGTGTGTGTGTTTATTTTTATTTCTTAGACTGTGGCATGCAGCTGTTATATATTTCATTTTTCTCTGTCTGAGGAAAGCACTAGTTATATTTAAATCTTGGAACTTGTTCTTATGCTCTCTCTTCCCTTTTCCCTTTCCATTGTAGAGATTCTTTTCCATTTGACCAACAATTTAATATTTTGATGAGGTTTATCGTAGATCAGACCCAAACACCAAACCTTAAGGTAGGTTAAGGTGCTTGCACTTCCATTGAGAAATGATTATGTCTGAAAGTCAAGTCAAGCATAATGCTTATATATAAATAACTGGGTTATATTTTAATGGTTTTCAGAAGATCTAGAGATGGCTCGTTTTGAGCAAGCAATGGTTCATAAAAAGATTGGGCTTGAGAAAAGGTTTTGAGCTTTGGAGTTTGTTGTGTTATCTTTATTGACAAAATGTATTCTATTCACTTCAGGTAAAAGTGGCAATATTGAAATACATTGAATCCTTGGCTAGACAAATGGATCCTACAGATTTTGTAAACTCCAGTGAGGCTAAACTTGCAGTTTCTAGGATCATTACCTGGACAACAGAACCAAAGAGCTCAGATGTAAGAAAGGTGAGTCAAAGCAATGGGAGGCAATAATTAGTGGAACTTTTATAAATTCATTAAAAAATTAAGATGATATCAGATCGATAAATTCATTCAGTTGTATTCAAAATGTGCTTTTGCTGGATGAAAACATTCCCTCCTTTGGTAGAAGCCATTTGCTCCAAACAAATATTTCAATTACATTAGTGTAATAATTTGCATTGATTCCTCTCTGTAGTCTTCTTTGTCATTTGTTTTCCCCTTTTTTGAGGAGCATTGGGTAGATTTTCACATCGTGTGGAAGGGCATGCTAAAAAATGCAGAGTGAGATTTTTCAATTGGTTTGAGTGGAACTCAGGGAAGATTCATTCTCTGAAATGAAATTAGAGATGGATAACTTTTGTGGGCAAAAGCCTTGTTCAAGAAAATAATCCAGCATCTAATTATGTTTTGGCTGAAAATAAAACCTGGACAAAGCACACCTTGTTTCTCTTTCTTTTCCCTTTATCATAATCACAATTGAAAGATATTCTTTTATTCTTTGAAATTTTGCATGCAGATGCTCTCATGAAAGTAGAAATGCATATCATTCGTTCAAGAGACGGTATTTCAAGCACACACAAAAAAGGAAATTTCTTTCATGTCTATCCATGTATGCATTCACATGCATTTTTATGTATCTTCCCCATCCACACACTTTACTAGAACATGTAGAGAACAAAATTTCAGATGAGAAGTAGTAGGATTTGCTGGCTTAAATAAATAAAAAGTTTTGTAGACCAAGAAAAACTTTCCCTATTCTTAAAATATAATAAGGTAAGAATTCTGTGGAAAGTGTGATAGTAACCCTGTGCAGATATTACAGTACCCCTCAAAGCACTTTCACGAAAACCATGTAGTACAGCACCACTCCACTTTTACGGGTATTCAGTGAAGCACTCATGCCATCATTTTGTTTGGTAACAGTAGTTTCTGCTAATTGACCTGCCTCAACTCTGAGGTAGTGCACTGAGTGACTGTGAGGTTATTCACAGTGCTGAGACTGTACAATAAATCTCTGTGAAGCAAAGCATGTATCTCATCAGAGCAAATCTTCCACAATCATACATTTACATACACAGTGAGAAGTAGAGAAATCAGTTACCCGTGAGTTCCTCAGTCAGTTTTTCAATTTACTTACAAGTTCCTCTGTGAGGAAAAGTTAATAATACCACTATCTAGTTTCAAATTTGCTTTCTTGCCATCAGCATTCATGTTAATGTGGTCTGTGAAGTTACCAGCTGTGCCATGAGGTGCCATTTTGTCATGCATGTCAAAACCAACATCACCTTGGAAACTTTTTAGAGTAAGTCAACGACCCTCTAAAACAGGGGTGTCAAACACAAGACTGGTGGATCGCATCTGGCCTGCGATGTGGTCTGATCCGGCCAGTGGGGCCATCCTGGAAAATGTAATGGCCTGGCCCACGTGGATTTGGCCCGGTCTACCCAATATGAAGAGGAAACATTGGGCCAGCATGGCTTCAGACCAGTTTATCCAGTGCGAAGAGGAAAGATGCCAGCAGTTTGGGGAATGGTGTCAAGCTGGCCACACCTACCCAGTCAGCCACGCCCAGTAAGTGGTGTCAAGCTGGCCATGCTCACTCAGTCGGCCACACCTGCCCGATCCCCCGAGGTCAACTACAGCCCTGATGCAGCCTTCAATGAAATTGAGTTTGACACCCCTGCTTTAAAAGGATGCAAATGACAAGCTGTCTGCAAGGAATTTAAATCCTTTCATTCCCGACTGTCCTGTCAGAGCTGAAGAATCTTCTTGGATGAGAAGCAAAACGTCTTCAAAGAAAAAACAAGAAACTCCCGTTGCCCCCTGAAAAAGCACCTTTCAGATAACTATGACCTGAATGACTGAGAATTTCTACAGATTTTTAGAGATAGGGCTAAACTATGTAGATGGAAATATGAACTTGAATATGATGTTGAAGAGAAGACTGATCATAGGAAGCCCATTGAAATTGAAAGGTGACACTGATCAGAAAAATAGGTAGAAATGAAATGAACCTTGCCAAAAGGCAACAACATATAATGATTAAATGGTAGGGGATTAATTATACAGCATTCTGAATATCTATTTTGGAATGGGAGCTACTGCATTGAATTTGTTGAGAGTAAAGTCATAACATTAACAATTGTTTACCCTGAAACAAAGCATCATTAAATAGACAATAAGGAGTTCAATACTTCTTCAGTGTAACAATATGACTAATGGGTTCAGTGCACAAAAAAGGGAAATAATTAACATTGGGGTTTATGTGCTCTTATTCCTTCTTTTCTACAAATTGTCTTTATGCTAACCATGATGCAGAAGGATGCATACAATGATTCTTGCAGTGGATATTGCTGATATAATTGTCTTGTGAACATATTTTATAAAGATACTTCTTAGCCAGATTTCTTGAACAGTCCTATTATTATTTGAAGACAGTTTAGATCTGGAGATAGACTAGAATTAACTCAAGCAATAAACAAGAGGACACATTTAAAAAGATTTGTATGTTTTCTTTTTTCTTCAAGGTAAAACTATGATAGAAATTTGCAAAAGCATTAACAATATGAAAAAAAAAAGCTCATTATTCATATAATGCTGGAGGGCAAAAAGTATGATCTATGAGCTGCATGCTTTCCACTACTGTATTTATTGGATTCTTAAACTAATGTTTCTTTCAGGATAGTGATAGTAGTCAGAGAAAACCTTTAGTGTACACAGTAAACCAGGAGAGAGGCTAATTCTGCCCTTTTCCACCATATTGATAGAGACGATGGGAAATGTTAGTTAGCATGGGAAAAGATCTTTTCTCTAAACCTTTATTACAGGTTCCAAAACAAGAAGTTCTGTCAAAAGCAACTTCCGGTGCTTTTTACATAGAAAAACAGTATAAAAACATATTTTAAATCATACAGCTAGGTGTTTTCCTCATTGTTAGGTAAGCAAATGCCTACTGTGCTGATGAATGCTAAGAGCCCACTTTTAAAATACTATCATCACCACCATCACCACCCCAAAATTAAAACATTCTCTTTGATATTTTAACGTGCCAATATCACCTAGAATTTTACTCTTTGTTCACAAGTCAATTGTCATTTTACAAACCAATTTTAATTTCTCAGAGTATAGTTTACAAAAATAGGTTGAATGTTGCTCAACAGTAAAAAATATATACTTTTGCGTACAATGCATCATTGTTAGTGCTATTGCAGTGAAAGGCTTCCTAATTTGCTACTTTGCAGATTTGCTGTTATTTGACTGCATCAGGCTTTAACCATATGCACATATCTGTTTAGAAGCAGGTGGTAGCAACAAGATGAGACCAACTTCGGATGGTTCACTTAGACCAGGGGTGTCAAACTTGTTTCGTCACACTGTCGTCACGTGACATATCACAACTGCCCCCTTCGCTAAACCCAGGGTGGGCGTGACCAGCATGTGACGCATCCGGGGTGCGAGTTTGACACCTGACTTAGACACAGTAGCACCAGCATAATAAGTACGGTGTTGGAGGTAGAACTGGCTGGTCTCAAGTTGTAAGTTTTGTTTATCTGTTTTCAAAAAGGCTGAGTAAGGAAATAAATAACTAAAAATATAGCTATTGAATGCTATATGAGTAAGAGAGGAATTGTAAATTTTACATCTACAAATTGTAAAAGGTATTATAGTACAGGTCGGGGAAAAATAAAGAGTTACAAAACTTAGTAATGGCCATCCACTTCCATTTTTGTGACATTAGTTCCACGTTGGAAAAGCATCCCTGCTTTATAAGTGCAACTTCTGCAAGAAACTAAACATTATAAATGTTTCTGCAACAGTCAGTGAAAATCTTGTGCTTGGTTCTAATAAATAATATTCCATTTCCTATTTGTTGAACTCAGACCATGCATAGTTGGGTAGGTGAGGATATGCCAGCTAAACCAGCAGCAGCCTCGTCAGGTCCTGGTGAAGGAAACTTGGAAGAAAAGTGTAAACAGGTAGACTTAAAGTAGCATACACTAATCATCAGATATTAGTCTGTGTTTGCAGTCCAAAATTCTAATCTAGTTTAGATTTGGGGGGGGGGAGGTTGTTGGTGGCGGATTTTCTAAAAAAAATGCAGTGATGTGTGATAACCTCACTTGTCTTTCTTTCACTCTGGTTTGAATTAGATTAAATGATTATTATCTGAGGTGTCTGCAGCTAGTTGCAGTCTCTTATGAGTTCACATCCCAAGGTGGATGGAAAATGACTGAAAGCATTCAATTCAATATTTGCATGCCTGCTGTTCCATTAGCATGCAACACGTCTGTCCTTTAGGTTATTGCTTAATGCAGTTCTTCCCTGTTGCAGGACATAAAGGCAAAGGACCTTTATTTATACACAATGAGAACTTTGGTTCTACTGAAGTGCTTATATGCCCTTTTCCTTTGGCATTTGTGGAATGTCATTTACAGTCACCCATTGTTGATAAATGTTTGGATTTTAATACTGTGTTTCCCCGAAAATACGACATATCCTGATAATAAGACCAAGCCTGCTTTTTGGTGTGGGCGTAAATATATGCCCTCCCCCCAAAATAAGCCTTCCTGAAGGGGTGGGCATGGCCAGCATAGCAGGCAGCCCTTCCCTTCCCCGGTCAGCTAGGGGCAGCTGGGCCTCTTAAACCGGACCCACGGATCAGCTAAGCTGATCCAGAGCTGCAACTCTATTCTCTTCCCCCTCCACCCAGTGTTTTTGGCACTTGCCCGCCTCCCATCCATTCCCCCTTGCCTACAAACTCCCACCCCACTTGCAAGAGAGCAGCCGCCTGGCACCTCTTGCCAT
>JANHFT010001971.1:42733-54925 GCA_032467955.1 Pseudoxenodon macrops | reverse complement strand
GAGGGGGCTAATAAAGCCCTTGAAAGACTCAGTCCTATTGGCTAGCAGGACGAGGGACTTCCCATGCCTGGATGCTATCTCCACCCTATGAGAAGCAGCGTATCAGGTAAGACCAACGCCCCTTCTACCATGATTCTGTTTTGGATGTCAGTAATTGCACAGATATAATTATATTAATTTTATGAACCAATAACTGGACCAAGTTGTACTTTTGAGTATTTGACTGGAAGAAATGAAACACATTTGAGGGATGAAAAACTTAAAGTACATTGAAAGAAGAAGAGAAGATGCTTCTCTGCACCTCCTGCCCTGCCTCAACATTTTGCTTACTCTTAGGAATTGATAAGTCCCTCAGTTTAGGATTGTTATTTATTGCTCAGTAAAATAATATGCAAGTTATGAGTGCTCTGACAAATCACCTGGTTTACCTGCTACTCCTTATGCTTTAGATTTTTGAAAGCATTTTGTGTTAAATGTGGAAATACACAGTTAAAAACCAGAAAAGAGATTGACTGACAGTGGTAGACTGATAGAAGCTATTGAAATTATTTTCTTCCTGTTTATGTGGTGGGAATAGTACCAGGAGATGAATAAAAACTCAAACTCCTTTTTGCTATTGGCTCTGTATATATACACATACAGTATATGTGTCTGTATATCACTCTGTATATAGGGTGTGTATGACAAAGATAAAAAGAGTGCCAAATCTTTGATATGTTTAATTAAACCTGGATTTTATCATCTTTGATAATTTTTGGCCATTGATAAAGGTTTTTAAACCAGTTGTTTTTGCCACTTTCAGATATGCATATTGTGCTATCACCAATATTGCTGGTATTACCATGTTTCCCCGAAAATACGACCTGTCCTGATAATAAGACCCCTGAAATAATAACCCCTGAAAATAAGCCCTCCTGAAGGGGCGGGCGGGGCCAGCATAGCGGGCAGCCCTTCCCTTCCTTGGTCAGCCAGGGGCAGCTTAAACTGGATCCGCGGATCAGCTGAGCTGATCCGGAGCTGCCTCTCCTGCCCCCAGTGTTTTTGGCGCTCGCCCGCCTCCCATCCATTCCCCCTTGCCTAAAAATCCCCGCCCCACTTGCAAGAGAGCAGCTGCCTGGCACCTCTTGCCAAGTTGTGCCCACCCAGCGGGCATCCCCCCCTCCGTCAGGCATCGCAGGGCTCCTACCCCTTTAGCGATGCTAAGCAATGGGCAGGACCCCTGCCATGCCCGGCGAGGGGGGGAAAAGAGACGGCAAGGGAAGCTTAGCTTGCAGTCCCTTGCTTAGCCACCTGCCCCCTTTAACAAAGCAATTTGGAGGTAGCAGGTGGGGGTGGGTGGGCCTTGAGACACACATCTTACCTTTCCAGTCCCATCGCGTTCCTCGCCGTTCTGTCCAAGGAAGCCAGTTGCAAAAGAAAACCTCTTGCGAGTTCAAAGGTTTTCTTTGCAACGTACTTCCCTGCATACAATAGCGAGAAATGCAATGGGGCTACAACTGTCAGGTAGGAGGCGTGTCTCACAGCCCACCCCTCTCCCACCTGCCATCCCCAAACTGCACCCCACCGCGAGACACTTGCCCTACCTGACACTCTTAGCCATCGCGTTCCTTGCCTTTGTGTCCGGAGAAGCCCATTGTGAAAGAAACCCTCTCGCGAGTTCAAACAATCTTGAACTCGTGAGATGTTTTGTTTCGCAAATGGTTCCTCCGGACACAAAGGCGAGGAACACAATGGCTATTAGTGTCAGGTAAGACTAGCATCTCGCGGTGGGCTGCAGTTTGGGGGTGGCAGGTGAGAGGGGGGTGAACTGTGAGACACGCATCTTACCTGTCACTCGTAGCCATCGCGTTCCTCACCTTTGTGTCCGGAGGAGTTCTTTGCGAAAGAAAACGTCTCACGAGTTCGAGATTGATTGAACTCACGAGAGGGTTTCTTTCGCAATGAGCTTCTCCAGACACAAAGACGAGGAACACGATGGCTACAAGTGTCAGGTAAGATGCGGCCTATCCCCACCCCACCTGCCAGAAACGAGACTTGTCACGCCACAGCTGCTGCTGCTGCCTCGTGGAGCAGGATTGTGCAAGACAACAAGCCTTGCAGAGTCCTGCTCCATGAGCGGCAGCTACGGGCCAGCCGCTCGGCCGGCACGAAGAACAGGGAGGGGAGGCGGTGGCGACGGGACATCCAGTCCCATGCTCGCCGCCTCCTGAACCCAAAATAATAAGCCCCCCCCCAATAATAAGGCCAAGGCCATATTACGGGGGCCAAAAGAAAATAAGACCATGTCTTATTTTCGGGGAAACACGGTAGATGTTATTGGAAAATTTCTGAGGGAAACTAAGTTGTAACAGCAATAGGCAGAATCAATTTAAGGACCAATAAGGCAGCTGAAAAAGTACAAAGGATAGTCTAAAAAGTATAAAGGAACTATGGTTGCACTGTAGCCCAGATTCAACCTACTTGAATTGGGAAGGTACAAAATAGAATAGCTATACAGAATTGGATCTTTTGCTTGGTTGCTGTACTGACTTGCATGTAGATGTCCGTAACGAAACTAAAATTCCCATGCTTGGATCCGCATGATTTTTCTGATTGTTCATATAGCTATTTTTCTTCATTTTATTATCCATTCTTTTCTTGGACTTGACTTGAAATAATATTTTCTGTTCAAAGAATGTTCTTTTAATGAATGTTCCCACATTTCTGTAGGGCAGGATGAGTACGAACATACGTGGCTTATTTTTCTCTTTCTGAGTTCTGTGCAAACAGATTTCCCATCTAGTTAGAAGTACACTGATTTAAGGATGAAGGAGAGAGTTCTTCTTCACTTACAATATTTAATTTTGAAGAAACAGTACTTATTCTAATGGAAAGGATAATAGTTCAAAGACTGAATTTCAGTAATAATTGATAGATAAAACATCACATTACCTTTTTAGCCTCTAACAAGTTATAATGGATATTTTTTTTGAGGCAAATATTACAAGAAAGCACAGAGAAACTGAATGAAACTTAGTTGTATGTTTTCTTAGTTACTTTTTCTTATCCTGCCAAAGTTTATTATTAGGCAAATATTATCAACTGAAAGATAGATAGATAGATAGACAGACAGAGAGAGAGAGAGAGAGAGAGAGAGAGAGAACACAGAGAGAGTGTTCAAGCTAGTACCTGCATTTTCTGCAGGTACTCGCTTGAACTGGAATAGCTAATGGATTTATAAAAATAAATTGACTTACTGAATAGTTGAAATCAGTTATTTAAGTTCATGAATGAATGCATATTATTAATAAATCATGTATCACAAGTTCTGTTGAAGTATGAAGTATATGATGTGGAAATCTGGAATCAGCTTGTTAACAGGGTAATTTAATTTCCAAAGCCATGTTAGCACAGTGTGTCTTTATATATTTACAAAAACATTTTGAACTTGTACTTATTGGTCGTTGTTTGATACAGGACAATGAATTATATGTACTTTTTGTTGGACTCTTATATGTAGGTTTGTATTCTTAATTTGCAGTTTACAGAAAATGCAAACAGACATTTTATTAGATGTGAGAAGTGTTTTGCTTTGTTTCTTTTTTTTTTTTTTTTTTACTGTAATGGATTGATTTCAGCAGTACTTCCCTGTCGTGTATTTGGAATGCGTGCTATTACGGGTAAAATGAATGGACTTAACTGCAATCTGGATATTGTGATATGTCCCAGTAACACCTAACAATTTAAAAAAAAATGCTGTGATTCTGACTTTCTTCTTCTTTTTACTTCCTAGGCAGCACAAATAGTCCTGATCTCTCTGTTCGAATTGAATACTCCCGAGTTTACCATGTTACTTGGTGCCTTGCCAAAAACATTCCAGGATGGTGCTACCAGACTATTACATAACCACCTCAAGAACTCCAGCAACACTAGTGTGGTAAGATAAGATTCTTTTTCTGTAAGAAATAAACAGCAAAAACAAAAATTTCTAAAGGCAGTAATTTCTTGATCACCAGTTAATTTCGGCAGAGTCATACAAATCTGCAGTTTTTGCCTTACAGGACAAAAGAGACACAGCATTTAATAAAAGAGGTGCCATTATTCTGAATGAATCCAACAGGTGTATGTCTTTTTATTATTCCCTGCTCTAAGTTCAAGAATCCTGTACTTTTATATGAAACTTGGCATTGTCTTGAATGTGATGGATTGTGTGCATATTGTACCCGTATGGTTCACCTTGGACTCTCATTATTCTGGAAAATTCTAGGGGTGGTTTTTTGTTGCAATTATAAAAGCATGGAAGAAGGAGAAGGGAGATCTCACCTTCCCCCACCCTGCTGAACCTCAGTTTTCTTAATACATTCATAGACAAAGGCCTAACATATCCAGCCAAGACCTCTTTCTTTGCTGTATTTCTTGAAATGTGTGTTTTCAAAAAGCCTCAAAGCTTTTCATTCTAGAACATTGGTAAAACATCAATGTGAAGAAAGGAAGAAAAAAAAATCACTGCCTATAAACTCCCTATAGTAACCCTTTTGCTTCTGTCAGATAGATAATGTGAATATTGATAAGCATCTTGTCTTATTTACCTTATAATATAAATAAGGCAATAGTGGGCAACTTCCAACTGTAGAAAATACTTATTGAATAATTTGAAAGCTAGGAAGCAATTGATACTTGGTTAATAAAGGTAAAGGTTCCCCCGCACATGCATGCTAGTTGTTTCCAACTCCAGGGGCCAGTGCTTATCTCCGTTTCTAAGCTGAAGAGCCAGCGCTGTCCGAAGACGTCTCCGTAGTCATGTGGCCGGCATGACTAAATGCCAAAGACGCACAGAGCACTGTTACCTTCCCACCAAAGGTGGTCCCTGTTTTTCTACTTGTATTTTTTACATGCTTTCAAACTGCTTGGTTGCCAGAAGCTGGGACAAGTAACAGGAGCTCACCCTGTTACGCGGCACGAAGGATTTGAACTGCTTAACTGCCGACCTTCTAATCGACAAGCTCAGCGTCTTAGCCACTGCGTCCCACTACTGACTATTAACCAAGTTAAAATATTGGTAGATACTGCTTAAGTCAGAATTTAAATTAACCGAAGTAAAGGTCCCATATTTCATTTTACTTTTCCCTGTAATGTATGTTACATTATGTCATTTCTTCTCTTTTTTGTGTATTAGGGTTCCCCTAGTAATACTGTTGGCCGAACCCCTTCACGTCATCCTAGCAGCAGAACCAGCCCCTTAACTTCACCTACCAATTGTTCTCATGGTGGATTATCACCCAGGTAACACTGTAGCTTAATTAAAGTATGGTTCCAATATGTAAAAGCTTTCTATTTAAAATATTGGGGGAGGCATAAAACCAGGGGGCATACACCAGAGAAGGAAGTGGCACTTTAATCTATTTTGTCTCATAAATGGAAATATCAGGGCCTGTTTAGTAACATTTTTGTACTGATGGAAATATTACAAGAATGTTACTGATATTTCATTGTGAAATGATTTGACCATTAGCATCCTGCCCACATACTACCGGTATCAATTTTGAAGTAACCATTTTCTATTGATCCTGCTACTTAGCATATCAGGCTTTATCATATTCTGTTGATTCAACATGTTGTTCTGAAATGCAGTACATACTAAAAGTCTCTACTGAATATTATTGACTCAGAACATTATTTACAGTTGAGTCAAGTGTCCTTTGTTTCTAAATATTGAAAATACTAAGTTTCAACTTGCTGGAGTGGAATTTGGCACATTAGCAAGTCTGCTACTCCAAGCAACTCATGAACTTTGATCCAAATAAATAGGATTAATAAAAGGTGTCTTTGCTTCCTAAGCATTTATTGTATTTACAGCTGACTTTCTACTTGAAAAATTAATTGCAAGCAAATTTCCTACTGTTGATGGGGTTTAGTCCTATGCCCTGGTCCCCAACATAGCATCGGGGTCATCTATCTATTTAGAGTTTTAAAATTGAAAAAAAATGAATGAGAAGTGCATATCAGAATCAGTGTAAACTGTATTCTCAGCAGTGGATATAAGTGTTGCATAAAATGGAATATGGCTACAGACCAATATTTATTTTATCCTCTGTGAGTGTTGTGTGATTGGCTACATCCACTACGAACAATCATTTTGTGAAAATGTCCTTAACATTCAGCTTCTCTATTATTAGTATTTACATACTGTCACATATGCATGTGGGAGTGCAGTCTAAAATTCCTTAAGTATATCTTATAATTATTCAGATACAGGTTTTAAATACAAGGCATGCTTTAATTAATGTGAGTTTACCAACATGTGCATAACAGATACGAAAAATGCAAAAAGTATTCTGTAGCCTGTACAAATATGACCTTGGTGGCGTGTGTCTTCCCCACCCCCCTCTTTTCGAAGATTTTAAAAATGTTTTGACATTTTCTTCTCTATAGTATTTTCCAGCTCTATGTGTATCATACAACCTATTCTGTTTAGCCATTCTAGGTTATTTTTGCTCCACTGAACTTATTCTTTGACAAATCAGGACAGTTTTGTTCTAATTATAGGGCCAGCTTTCCACAAGTCAAGAAATCTGAATCCCTGTAGAGATTTTCAGAATAATGATTATATATATTTAAAATAAATGTGTATATCTGCTTGTATATGTATGGACATGCATTGTAACATACACATAAAGACACATACATAGATATGCTTGGGTTTATTTTCCTTACGGGGGAAAATTGCATATATATTTCATTTTATATTCTGTTTCTGAACAAGCTTCTTGCTCCAAGTTATTTATTTATTATATTTTTATTCATTGTCAGTATTTTTAGTTTTCAATCATATTTTGCTGTTTTTATTAAATTACTTTCTTTTTCAAGCTTTAGCCTATAATATTTGAGAAATGCTTCACTGTGACGTTTACATTTTTCTTTGATCTGCCCTTTTATTTTACACTCTTAATTTTTTGTTCCTGCTTTTCGGAAATGTTGGAACAAAAAAAAAACCATCCTTCCAGAATTTAAACTATTTACAAATATGAGTTGTAATCTTTTGACTCGACGAAACATAGTAGTGAAATGAAACGAATGTCTTTCATTGCATCTGAGATGCATTTGGAGTTCAAACTAACATTTTAAAAGAATTAACCAGCAAATTGTATCTCTTTAGTTTGAAATGCTAAAATGCTCTCTTTTTTTGTCAGAATGTTGTACTTTGGAGTTACAGACTTGTCAATTTGTTTGGCTTTACTGAGATAGTAAGAGAGAATTGGTCATACTTTGTTCATTGGAAATTCAGGTTGCATGTCTTCGTTTGCTTGCGCCACAGGATCACATTTATAATGTTAGCTTTTCTCCAAATGCAAAATTATGTAAGCGTAACTTAATTTTTGGCCTTTTCTCTCTCTGAAAGACTTTCATGAGAAACAGCTGAAGAAGCATGCTGTGATACAATAGGGTTGTGCAGGGATCTAGATTCAAAGAATAAAATTTGTGGGCATCTATGCAACTTCTATTGGAATCCTCTTCTTAATAACTCTTCCAGGGAAACATATGATTGGTTTAAAATGCTCTCAACTGGTGCTGTATATATGTCTGTGCTCACTTTGAATTTTACATTTTGTCCTTGGAATCCCCTGGTCTTTGCACAGCTCTAAAGTACTGCAAAATTATTCTGACGTCTCATTTCATGACTTGCAGCGTTTTTCATTTATTTCTACACCAATGTGATCTTTTGCTATAATGATGTACTGGAAGCTCAATAGAAACAAAATGACCAATTGAATACTCCAGCAGTTCTAGAAATAAATCCCAATATATGACATGGTTCATCTTATAGAACTGCCTCAGCAACCATTCCAAATCTGGCTTTTTTCATCTCGGTAAATCTTTGCAATTGCTAATGAATATCTGGCATGGAGATAGGCTAAAAAGCTAACATGGATGCCCAAACTGTTTTACATTGGAGAGTCAGATCTGCAGTGTTTAATTTTCCTTCCAGAATGTATGTTTCAGTAATTGTTTGCATATTTCCAGAAGTAGGACATTCAGAATTGGAAGTGGCTCATGGGGTATTTGGATTTGATATGGCCCAAAATAGATGCAGTATGAGAGATTTCTAAGGGTTTATCTTTATTTACCTGATTTAGCCATTAGAGTAGTATTGGATAAAACTAGTCAACAGAATGTGGGCTATAGGAAATAGAAAGACTATTTCTGAGTTCTGGAAAGTGCTAGTTAAGAAAAATGAATTAATAAATGGGAGAAATAAGCAACCCTGTTTTAAACTATGGCTATAAATTATCAGTCTGATTGCTAGCTGTTTTGGGTTTTTCTGTTTTCTGTTTTCTGTCAGAGGATTTGAAAACTGTGCAATCATTTTGTTTGCTTGACAGTTGGTCTGCTAAAGGTGAGTGGGTTTTAAAGGTTGTATGGTATAAAATAGCGGAATCATATGCCCACGGGTATGATTACAAAAAGAAACTTATTATTATTTAATATTTAGTGCTGTTTCTGAGTATTTGGTTGTTGTTTATATTGAGTATATGGCAAGAGATCAAAATATAAAACTAAAGAGAACTCTTACTGAAAGATTTATTAAAAAACAAACTGTGGGATATATTTTCAGCTTATGCAGGTGTTTACCCAGATCCTCTTGGTCATCAGCATTTGTCTATTTGTGTTGTATCTTGAAATCTCAGTTGATCTAAGATAATTGTTGCAGCGCATATTCTGCTCACCTTGACATAGTAGGAAAAACGATTTTTCGCTATAAAACATTTCCTGACTCTGTATTGTGAAATAGGCAAATGGATATAGACAAGATATGCCCAAAAATTCCTTAGTGATTCCCATTAATATTGCAAGTATTAATGAATAGCAGTGTATTTACCTGAAGCAAATCAATGGAGTATTCCTGTCCAATCTGTTTCTATTAAGTTCTTCTCTAGTTGAGAAAGCATGAAAAAAAAAACCAACCACAGCACTCAGATTGTAGTTTTCTTTTTCCCTTTTTCTGTTCCTTCCCTCTTTTTTCTCTTTTTTCTTCCTGTGATCACTGCAGTCGCTTCTGGGGTTGGAGTGCAGATGGGCTGTCGAAGCACCCCCCTCCCCTTTTTCAGCCTAACTCCATCCCCGCTGCTCCTTCTCACAAGACTTTCAGGCGCTCTTACTCTCCCAGGTAACAAAGCCACCTGTTATTCCAACCTGTCAGAGGTGTCACAATGTTATTTACCTTTTGGCTCAGATGAGTGCTTTCAAAGAGACAGATCCAGGGTATATGGAAAGAGGCAGCATTTTTGCCTTTATAGTTTTTACCTGTGAAGAAATCCCATCAGTTACATTGTTTCCAAAGCACCTGTTCAGGCACCCAGATAAATGTAACTGATTATGAATATTTATCTCTCTTTTTCTTTTTCTTTCTCTTTCTCTCTCTCTCTCTCTCTCTCTCCTATTCTTCTGCTAGGAAGAGGCAAAGCAAAGCAGAAGCTTGATTTATGCAATGAAGTATTCCAAACCAATCTTTTAGATAGATGAAGCTAAAACCTAGAAATCAGGCAATGACAAATGGTATATAACAACAAGACCCAGAGTTAAGTTATATTGAACTTTTAGGTAGACACTGTAACTACACTTTCCATATGTGCTTGTCTACAATTCCCATGATCTCTAATTGCAAGTTTGATGGACATGCTGGCTGGAAAATAGCAATTTGAGTATCACGGATGAAGACACCAGGTTGCAAACAATTAAAATAACACTACAACTGTCTTAGTAGCTGAGAGGAATAGTCAACCACTAGGATCTAGTTGACATTTTATATGAATATTTATTGGCTGTGTACAGGGAATACCTTCCTTATACAGCTTCCCAGTCAAAGCACTCATTTGGAGAAATACAGAACTAGACTTATTCATTTTTATGTCACTTTCAACCCTTCTCACTCCACTTGCCATGTGGTGAAATTCCAGTTTTATTTGATGAACTTCACATGCATAAGACTTTGCATTTGTGCCCAGCCTGTTTTAAGACCCAGCCCTTTGGGATTGGAGGGCAACTGTGGAATTTTGACATATTATGTCTTGGAAAAATTGTTGGTAGAAGTGCTTGCCCATTTATAAAAAGGCTATATTGGGAACATAACCAATCCATCATCAATTTCTTAGAATACTACTTGCCACTTCATTCTTTTGTATTTTCATGTTTATATTGTCATGTTAAGGAAGCAAAAAAAAATTCCCAACAAACTATAGCCACCTATCTTTTCTATTCTTATAAATAAAGGTGATATTGAAGTTGATGCTTTGCAGCATGCCACTTTCCCATTATTAATGAAAATTATATTTTAAAAAGGGAACAGGGGCAGGAAGCTGATGGGATATCAAGGGAAGTGTCTGTGGACACATTGAAGTCTTGAGATCTACCTAGGAAACCCCAGACCCTTTAGTTAAAAAAATGAATCATAAATTACAACTGTCAACTATGACAAAATTATACTATTTGCAACAAAAGAGATTGTCTGTAACATAATAATATTTCAAGTTATAAATAGCCATATGAAAATATAAATCTGTTTTAAACAGTGTTCAGATGGAGATGTGTTATTGGCCAAGTTGAGATTTTCTGGCATATGTCCATAATTACCCGTTTGTATAAAAACACTTATTTGTACAGCTATCAACACGAAGATTCAATAGATCTTAATCTTCATATTTGTTAGCAAAGCTTAAGGATGTAATTACAACATCAGTGTCTGAAAAAGTGTGAATATATCATTGCTTGCAGTGATAAGTATCTAGCTGTGTAAGAACAGAACAATGAGAACATTGAAAGGGACACAAAACTATTCTTAATTATAGCATAGATAGAAATCTACAATGTTATTCTATCGACATTACTCTGTGTGAAAATAAAATTATGACATCAATAAACGAAAATGAGTGATTTATGATATAGATTTAGATTTTTGTCCTTCAACCAAATATGAAGAAGATTATTGATATTTAAAGACAATTTCCTTTGTTTTATAGACCAATTCTGG
This sequence comes from Pseudoxenodon macrops, assembly GCA_032467955.1. Classification (NCBI taxonomy): domain Eukaryota; kingdom Metazoa; phylum Chordata; class Lepidosauria; order Squamata; family Pseudoxenodontidae; genus Pseudoxenodon; species Pseudoxenodon macrops. The sequence goes on along the minus strand of JANHFT010001971.1, from coordinate 43,920 downwards.
TTTTACACTTAGGACATATATGTAGAGTCCCAGACATTGGCTAATTCTGAATTCTGAAGGTTGTATTTGTTGGAAGCTATGGCATTGGAAAATAATATTGTGACATCAATTAAAAGTCACACATTTTTCTCATCTCTTTGTTCTTCTTGTAACTTCTCCAGTTGTATGCATGAATCACTGTTTTCTATTGTAAACAATTGTTGGATGTATTTAATTTATTCAGTGTAAATTGATCTTCCATTTTTCTTTTTTTCATTTTAATTTCACATCTATACAATATTTCATACAGTTCTTATACTGGCTAAATGTATTTTATTGTTCATGTAATTAGTTTTTTTTTTAGAAGAAATAATACACCAAAATTGTTGTTCTTTCTTTTGTGAGATATTTTATTATGTCTTATTCTCAGGTTAAAAAAATAGCCTCTTCCCTTGTAGACTTTGGATGCCACTGATATTTGAAGGTTTCTAATTAAATCTATTCCATGTAACAAGTAGTAGGGAATAATCCATATATTTTCATAACAGTAGTTCTAATTACTATTTTACAATAATGCATACTGTTTGAATCCAAACCCAAATTGCTTTGTTAGGAAACGTTTGGTGTTATTCTTTTCTTTTTTTAGTGGAAAACAAGGTCTATCATTCAAGACAGGACCTTTTTTCTCCTTGGCATACTAATATACAAACTGCAAATTTAGCAATTCGATGTAAATTGAGTTTCTGGTTGATCTATCATTTTGTTGTAAATTAATGTGTCATAGTTCTATACAGTATACATACAGTGTTCAGTTCCTTACTTTGAGGAACTTAACGGTGTAAAAATTAGTATAAGGAGGAAACATCAGGTAGAGACAGTGATAATAAACCAATGGTGGGTATGTAAGCAATGCTGAAACGGTTTGTTGAAAGTTAATCCACTTTGTAGCTGAAAAGGATTGATGATTGATTTGAATGGGGTTATTTTGCTTCTTTTATTATTTGACTTTATGAATCTTAAAATATATTGATTCAGATTCTCAGAGCCACACTTGTACCCTGTTTCCCTGAAAATAAGACCTCCCTGGATAATAATCCCAATCAGCCTTTTGAGCGCATGCGCTAAAATAAGCCCTCCCCAAAACAGAGCAGCAGCCATGAGGTGACCACGCTCGCCGCCTCCTGCACCTCAAAAATAATAAGACCTCC
>JANHFT010001971.1:15112-42633 GCA_032467955.1 Pseudoxenodon macrops | reverse complement strand
AAGACACTCATCTTAGCAGCATCTGGCTTTTCTCGGCTTCTCTCTTTTGGGCAGTCTTTGCAAGGAAGTTCCTTGCAAAGCCTGCCCGAAAGAGAGAAGCGGAGAAAAGTCAGACGCTGCTAAGATGTTCGGGCACAATTTGGGAGTGACAGGGGATGGGATGGGCGGGGCGGGGCTGCATGCGAGACGCTCACCTTAGCAGTGTCTGGCTTCTATCCACTTCTCTCTCATTGAAACTCCTTGCAATGTAAAGAAAACCTTTTCACGAATGCAAAAAGTTTTTCTTTACATTGCAAGTTTTTTTGCAAACCCTGCCCAAAAGAGAGAAGCGGAGAGAAGCCAGTTGCTGCTAAGTTGAGTGTCTCACGTCCAGCCACACCCTGCCCCATCCCCTCTCCCACCTGTCACCCCCAAATTGCGCTCCACCGTGAGACGCGCGTCCTACCTGACACTTGTAGCCCCATCGCGTTCCTCGCCTTTGTGTCCAGGGAAGCATGTTGCAAAAGAAAACTTTTCGCGAGTTTGAGATGTTTGATTGAACTCGCGAGAGGTTTTCTTTTGCAATGTGCTTCCCTGGACATAACTGCAAGGAACTTGATGGGTCTGGAAAGGTAGGATGCTTTTCTCAAGGCCCACCACCTCACCTGCCACCCCCAAATTGCTTCGCTAAGGGGGCGGGTGGCTAAGCCAGGGACGGCAAGCTAAGCTCCCTTTGCCGTTTCTTCCCCCCACCCCCCACCGGGCATGGCAGGGCTCCTGCCCCTTGCTTAGCATCGTTAAAGGGGGCGGTTGGCTAAGCAAGGGCAGGAGCCCTGGCATGCCCAGCAAGGGGGGGGGAAGAGACGGCAACAGGAACTTAGGTTGCTGTCTCTTGCTTAGCCACCCGCCTCTTTTAGCGATCAATTTGGAGGTGGCAGGTGGGGCAGGCTGAACCGCGAGATGTTAACCCCGGCTAGAAGCTGCGGAAAGAGGCCAGTTGGGCCAGCCACCTGTAGCCATGTCTTCTGGCAGCCGGGGCAGAGAGGCAGCAAAGGGCAAAGGGAGTTGCAGCCCTGCTTGGAGCTGGAAGCACAGAGTGGGGCGCGCACATCCACAGCGGTCGCTGTCAGAAGACTCTGCCCTGGCTGCCAGAAGACTCTGCAGCAGGCGGCTGGCCCGACTGGCCTCTTACCACTCAGTCGGTGAATGGTACTCTGCCCGGCCGGAGGGGGGTGTTGTCCACTGGGTGGGCACAACATGGCAAGAGATACCAGGTGGCTGCTCTCTTGCGAGTATATATATATATATACCGTGTTTCCCTGAAAATAAGACAGGTTCTTTCGACCTCCAAAATAAACACTTGGCCTTATTTTCGGGGAGGTCTTATTATTTTTGAGGTGCAGGAGGCGGCGAGCATGGTTACCTCATGGCTGCTGCTGTGTTTTGGGGAGGGCTTATTTTTGAGGGATGGCTTATTTTAGCGCATGCACTCAGAAGCCTGATTGGGCTTATTATCCGGGGAGGTCTTATTTTCAGGAAACAGGGTACTATTTCATATACTGTAAGTGACTGTCTAGTCTCTTCTTAAAAACCTCCAGTAAAGGAGTGCCCAAGATTTCTGAAGGCAAGCTGTTCCACTGGTTAATTGTCCTCTCTGTTAGGAAGTTTCTCCTTAATTCCAGGTTGCTTCTCTCTTTGATTAATCTCCAACCATTGTTTCTTGTCCTGCCCTCTGGTGCTTTGTAGAATAATTTGACTCCCTCTTCTTTTTGGCAGCCCCTCAAATACTGGAATACTGCTATCCTGTCACCCTCAGACTAGTCAAACCTAGATTAAGTACTATCTCTATTTAGATTTTAACTTCTTGTTTATCAGTTACCTGGATTTTAAATAATAGTGTTTTGAACTCTAGCCTAAAAAGAGTAGACAGCCCTTCACTCCTACCTTCCAATATTTTTTAAGTAGAACCCTCAGATTATGCTTAGTGTTTTATATTTCACATAGTTTGCTGAAGTAGTAATGTGATTGATCTAGTTAAAACACGAGTGATCGACCAAATAAAATTTATCCTTAATTCTGGTATTTGAGAAACCACATCTTATATTAAGGAAGAAAGGAATTAAATTATATAAGTATATATATTTTTTAATTTAGAGTCTTTTATGGTGGTTTCTTAGGGGGGGGGGAATCATATAGAGGAAATACCCTTTCCCGCAAGCACAAGAAAAATATGACTAGAAGAAAATGAGACATTGATGAAAGATTTTTATTTAAAAATAATTAAGGTGTAATAGATTCTTTGATTTGGATTTCTTACAGAATCAAATTTAGATCCAAAAATTAGTTTAAGTACTTCTTACCTTGAGTCCACAGTATCATAGATTTAATTTCTAGCATCACTGATGATCACAGTTTTAATGCTAATAGTTTAGTTATTATCATACATTTGCAGCTACGTTTCAGGAAAAAAATATTAGAACTTCCTTATTCCATGGGGAAATAGTCCATTTTAATGTGGCCTTGGATTTTTATATAGGGGAATGCATTAAATGTTTTGGGAAACATTAAATATAGTATTTGTTTAGTTAAAGACATGCTGGGATGTTCATGTTCATCATGGAACTGTGGTAGCCCAGTCAGTCAGTTTTCTTGTTACCTAATATTTTTATCCCACTAGATAGAAAAAGGGTTAAAGAGAGATCAATTCAAAGCTACAAAGGAATGGTATGACTTGTAAGTTACCATTTATATCTAACTCGGGGCAAGTTGTTTCTTGTCTGAATAATAAATATACACCCCTACTCCCTTGGTGAATTGATGAGGCCCAACATGGTTGCTGTCCAATTATAGGTTTAGTTTCAGTCATTTGTATACATTCTGGAAATAAGCATTTGAGTTGCTACTGCTCAGGCTGAAAAACCTTCTGAAAGTTGCATGTTTTAAAATTGGATTTCAATTTTTTGTCTTTCCAAATGAGAAAATGTCTAATTCAATCTCAAAGGAGCCATACTTTAATTTTAACGTTCCATCTATGTTCGCTCTTCAGCATGCTGGATTATGACACGGAAAACCTAAATTCTGATGAAATTTATAGTTCTCTTCGTGGAGTCACAGAGGCTATAGAAAAATTTAGTTTTCGTAGCCAAGAAGATCTAAATGAGCCAATCAAACGTGATGGAAAGAAGGACAGTGATATTGTAAGTAGACATTGAAAGAATATGTAATTTTTGTGTGATATATTGAAAGCAGTGATCATTAATATTTAGATAAAATAGTTTGCTATTTTCATCATCTCCTACATTTTTCAGTTTGAAGCAAACAACAACACATGGGTGATTGAGTTTACCAACTGGGCAGTTTTTATATATAGTAGTTTGACCAAATCTGCTGGACTGTGTAGGAGAAGAAGAGGCCTGGGGGCAGAGTCAAAAGAGGAATTAGCCTGGAATTTATTTTGTTTTGTTCATTATGTTCCCACAAGTGAACCATGTTCAGCTCCCCTTGAATTCTGTTAACTCCTATCTATCACCAATTTAGTGCTGACTGTAGTTGATTAGATTCTTGCGTATAGGTTTGACCAATAAAGTAGCTTGATTGGAAGTACTGTAATTTTTGCACAAAAGATGCACCAAACCATAAGATGCACATTAGCTTTAGAGGAAGAAAACAAGGAAAAAGGTCTGCCTCTGCCTCCCAGCATGCATTTGGTATTCATCTGGCTAGTATCCTTGCAGCAAACAACCTGGTCAGCTTCAGCACGTTATCGCAGCCCCAGCACTTGGCTCGTCAGGGCTCCGCTCCGTTGGGCCCACCACCGGTCAACTGAGGTGACCTGCCGCTGTGGAATGCTGGAGCCTTCGCTGCCAAGCAGCTGATTGGCGGATGGATCGGCCTCCTGGAATACCGCAGATCAGCTGTTCTAGGTGGTGGGGATCACTGCCATAGCCAATCGCCACCACCACCATTCAGCAGTGCTAATGGCAGCGATTGGGGGTGCCAATTGGTGGTGATGATCGGCAGCGATAGGTGGCAGCAATCCCCACCGCTTAGAACAGATGATCGGCGGTATTCCAGGAGGATGATCCAACCGCCGATCAGCTGCTTGGCAGTGAAAGCTCCAGCATTCCCCGGTGGCAGCTAATGTTGGCAGTGGTGACAGGCATTGGTGGTGACAGGCATTCGCCGCCACCGCACTAATCACACTATATTCACTCTATAAGACGCACAGACATTTCAACCCACTTTTGGGGGGGGGGGAGTGTGTCTTATAGTGCAAAAAATACAGTAACTTGTGATCCTGATTCTTCCTGCCTGACAGAATGCTAGATCCTGTAGTAATAACCCATTTTAGGAGCATCAGTTTGAGATATGCTGAGGCACACATATACTGTATATAATACATATACAGTATTGTTTCATTTTTTTAAAATATAACTGTTTCCTTTTAACTCTTTTTTTATGCCATCCCTGCAATGAAGAACATGATGGGAAAAATTACAATTTTCTCTTATAAAACTAAAATATATACACTTTTTGTACTGAATTGTAAAATTAAATGATCCAATATAATTCTTGTCACTATAATCAAATGCTTGATATATAGTAGTTCTGTGCTCAGAAAAAGGGGGAGGGGAGAAGGGAAGGGATGTTTGTATAGGAGGCTGTCTTGAGACTATTTGCTCACACATAAATGTTCAGGTACCCAAATGAAGCAGTTGGATTTATGCACAGAAACACCTAAGTGAATTAAATCCATGGTGCTAATTGAAGCCATGCCAAATATCATATGTTGGATTCAGAAATTTTATAATTTTCTTCCTCTCCTCAACATTGGCAATAAATCCAGTTCATAGTCTTGTTCAATATTATTTAGCAGCCACAGAGAAAAAGAAAAAAATAAACTTATTTGAATGGCTGCAGTTGATGAAGAAAACCTATATTTAGAAACTGCCAGCTTGAAATTAGGGTATGGTGCAAATAAAGTTGGAATTTATTTAGCTCTATTAATAAGATTCAAAGTTGAAAAAGACTGCTGCTTGCAGCGTAACCTATTATCAGAGTAACAATAGAGTTGCCCTTTCTAGCTTAATAAGCCTCGGTGAGGCAGTGGTTAGAGTGCTGTACCGCAGGCCACTTCTGCTGACTATCAGCTGCCTGCAATTTGGCAGTTCAAAGCTCACCAGGCTCAAGGTTGACTTAACCTTCCATCCTTCTGAGGTGGGTAAAATGAGGAGCCAGATTGTTGGGGGCAATATGCTGACTCTGTAAAACCGCTTAGGGCTGTAAAGCACTATAAAGCAGTATCTAAGTCTTATGTGCTATTGCTATTAATAGAAATAGGTCCAAATAAAGTCTTTCTTTGATCAATTGCTACAGGTTTCCAGAGATGATGGTATAGCCTCACCAGCCACTGATATGCGTGGAAGCAGTGATGTCGTGGAAGGAGGAAGGATGGCTCTGGATAACAAGACTTCCCTGCTCAATACCCAGCCCCCACGTGCCTTTTCTGGACCCCGAGCTCGAGAGTACAACCCTTACCCCTACTCTGATACTATCAGCGCCTATGATAAAACTGCTCTTAAGGAAGCCGTATTTGATGATGATATGGATCAGCTTCGGGATGGTTGGTTTTCATTTATTTATTTTTTAATTCAGTATTGAACTTATTGTTGCCTTAACATGTACACATTGGTATTAAACTGTTACAGGATACCATACTGACACTAGCTTCTTGAATTCAGTTTACATCATTTCTTAATCAGCCCTGCTGGAATAAGTAAAAATATCTTGCTCCTGGGCAAGTGATTCAGCTAGGTGGTACAGCAGCCACAGGCTCGTCTTTCAATTCTAATAGTGAGACTTGAGCACTGACATTCTGTAAGTGGTCTTCCACATTCACATCAATAAAGAAGACAAGCTCCAAAAGTCATTTCTTTGTGAACTGAGAGCTATATCTGGTTAAAGGAAAAGCCGTGGGGAACAGAACCTTCATATGTTTTCATCCGATTCCCCTGGCTGCTCAGAATTGCTTTATGAGCACATAGTGACAAATGGTAACACTGAGAATCCAATTGTTAAGAGACTATATTTAGATTATAGATAAAATCTTTGTACTTAAAGGACTCAAGACATATCATGTTTATAGACTAGTTAGAATATTGTGAATATGTCCATACCGACACCTGTTAAAAGTTCCTGCTCAATTTTTTTTGCTGCGAAATTACTTTTTCACTTCTTTCTTTTCAGTGCCCATTGATCATTCTGACTTGGTGGCTGATCTTTTAAAAGAATTATCCAATCATAACGAGCGGGTAGAAGAACGGAAAGGAGCCCTTCTTGAGTTGTTGAAAATTACAAGAGAAGATAATCTGGGAGTTTGGGAGGAACATTTTAAGACAATTTTGCTTTTATTACTTGAAACACTTGGAGATAAAGATGTAAGATAATGCCATAGTCTTTGCTATGCCTCATAGATACTTACTACCTGCACTGTCATTGCAGCATATGTGGCTAACCTTTAGATGGTGTTCTCTGTTTTCTTTAGTTTCATCTGGCTTCCACAGTCTCAGAAAAGCCAGCCAATGTAATTATCCTAGTTATCTAACCCCACCTCCAGTTTCTCCAAAGGGAGCATCACTTTGATACTGTGACACTTTTGAAATTTGTATTCCTCAAATGTGTGGTACATGTTGGAACACTGTTGCTATGCTACTCACTTGCTCTACCAGACATCTCTCCAGTTGAGGAGAGGGCCCATCACAGAGTACTTTATTCAAGATGCCCTCAAAAGCTGGCCCTGACAGGATAGAGGCATTAGTATGGATTTGGAGATGAATGCTGCTGCCAAAGAATAATTCTACCAGCAACACATAGTCTGAGAACCAAATCTAATATGTAGAGTCCTTCTAAAATGTTATATTCACTTTAATTTAGTTTTAATCGAATGTAATTGTCTTGAAATTAAAGTTAGTTTTTGTTCTATTCCCTGCCTCCCAAAGTTGCAGCTATGCCATTTAATAGCAACATGACACTTAAAAAGCTAATAAATTTATTATTGCAGAAATTAGTCGTGCCCAAACTGGATGCCTATGCTGAGAGATTTTGGAAAGCTATTATTATTATTATGAATGTTATTTTTATCTAAACTTGTATGCCTCCTGACTCACAGTGATTCTGAGCAACTATAAACTTTTATGGCTTAATTAGACTATTTTTTTTTTCATTTGAGTAAACAGAATTGTCATTGCAGTAGCCATGAGATTACACATGTGTCAAAATTTTAAGTTCGTATTGGAAATTATTAAAGAAGAAACCGTGTTTTTTTTAAGGAAGTAGATATTTTCACTTCTGAAGCTCTTACATGAAGCAGCACGGTGGTATCTTTTCAGTGGCTTTTGGATAACTGAAAACCACATCAAAAGCAAGGAGAGCCAATAAACAATTTGCCACTTAGTCAGACCCACGTTTTCTGCAATTGAGGATATAGTCTGAATTATTTCATCCTCCTTAAATTCAAATAAACAAATTGTAACTTAATTAACTTCTCCTGCTAGAGCAGGGTTCCCCGACCCCTGGTCCGGGGACCGCTACCTGTCTGCAGGCTATTGAGAATTGGGGGCCACTCAAGCGGGTGATCTAGTTTGTGCACACAAAACCATCCCCCTGCCACCACAGCTATCGCTGGTCCATGGATTCTGAAAGTTTGGGTGCCGCTGGCTATAGGATAGATAACATCTACCCTATTGATATTATATGACTATAATCTGTTTTCTTGCCCATCCTTTTAATAAAGGCAGAGTCCCCCAAAAATGATAATGGGATGGATGGTACCTAAATTTGATAAGTAAATAAATTAAAACAGGACCAAAACCATGTTCATAGAAAGTTAAGTACTTTCGGAATAACTTGCTGAAAGCAGATAATAAAATTTACACCTGTTATTTTTTGGCCATTTGTTTCTATCAGTACTTCTTGTCATTGGATGTTCAAAAATTAAAATTGAGACAAATCAAATGTTAGCTTGGGAACTGCAAAGCATGAAGGCATACTTAACAAAGTTCAGTTTGAGGAAACTAAACCATATGCTTCTGGGTTGAAGCTAGTCAATGGTTGAAATGGCTCTAATTGAAAAACCTATCCCAACAATTATATAGCCTGAGATACGTTATTCTAATATTCTCACTAATAATGATGATCTTGGATAAAGATGCTGGTAGAGTAGGGAGGAGTAGGACTGTTATGGCAGCAGACTGATCTCCAAAAGAAATGTAAAATAGATGTATTTGTGCAAAACAGGGCTGCTTTAGCTTCCTGTGTTGCTAATAATATAGTATTCTTCATTACCAAATAAGATCCAAGGAAATGACATTAATTATTTTTTTTATTTTTTTATGTATTTCAAAAAGAGACTAAAAAAGAGAAATGTGGTTACGTAAAAAATCTGTTTGCTATTCTCTTTGATAGACAATTCAATGGATGGCTTATTTTATATATTGACATAATATAAAAGCTCCCAATATTTATTAGCAGCTACTTAGTTCTCACGCAAAGAATGCGATTCAGTTTTGCTAATGAACTTGAGCCAGTGATGCAAGGCTACTATAGTGTTCTCTTCTGAGCCTTTTCAATTTTTCTTGACTTAAAAATTTGATTTTATAAAATGTGTATCCATTCCAATCAAATAATGCATTCTTTCCATTAATGATTTTGAAGAGTGAAATGATGTCTTCAAGCCACCCAGAGTCGCTTGTTAATGAGATGGGAGGCATATAAATTAAAAAAAATAAAAATGTGTTGCTTCTTTTGATTTAGCATTCAATACGAGCCTTGGCATTGAGAGTTTTGCGAGAAATTCTGAGGAACCAACCAGCAAGATTTAAGAACTATGCTGAACTAACTATCATGAAGACCCTAGAAGCGCATAAAGATTCTCATAAAGAGGTAATTTTGAGTGTAATACTATATACTATACTTTAAAACTCAATGTGTCTATAGGTCATGCCGTACTATTAATTCCAATAGCACTTTAATGAGCCAGTAAGTTTAAGTGGAATGAAGAGAAAAGTAAATCATACCTTAATGGAATTCCTAACCTATAGCTCTGACTAGTTCCATATATTATTGATTGTAGTCCTAGGTTTACTTTTCTTGTGAGTCTGCATTTAAAGCAGGGGTATCAAACTCACAGCCTGTGGGCTAGATGCATCACGCGCTGACCCCGCCCCTCCGTGGTTTAGGGAAGGGGGGGGGAAGTCTCGATACATCAAATGATGACACCCTGACGACGTGGGTTTGACAGCCCTGATTTAAAGAATTCCCTGGTTATCTCATGTGAAAATTTTAAGCTTGGGACCAACTTTTTAGCCATATGTGGTCCTACAGTACTCTGTCCCCAGCCTCTAGGACCTACAAAACCATCTTAATGGGTACATGTTTCAGGGTTTAATAACCAAAATTAAGGCAGCCATTTTGATTTAGTTAATCCCAGGTTTTCCCAAATGAAAAACAAAAAATTGTCCCTGTCCAAAAATTGTCCATAAGTCCAAAAATTTCAGATCCACCTACTTTACAGATATTCCTCAAGCAATATTGTCGTTTCCCCAACACAAAAAAGGTTGCCATTTCTTGCCAGAACTTCAGTGACATATCAAATGAAATAAGAATATGATAACATTCAACCTATTTCAATACCTTATATCAGTGATGGCGAACCTTTTCGGCAAAGAGTGCCCAAATTGGAATGCGCATGCATGTGTGCATGGGCGCGCAATGGAGCGCTGGAAACCGAAAGACCAGCTGGATGGTTCATGCATGCCTGTTTTTTGGCCGTTTTCCGGGCTGTTTTCAGGCTCTTTTCTGGTGCTCCGGCACCCGCAAAGACCAGCATGCGTGCCGGAAACCAGAAGAGCAGTGTTCATGCCCACAGAGAGAGCTCTGTACCATCTGTGACACGCATGCCACGGGTTTGCCATCACGACCTTATATTTTATGTTTAACCCACACCAGATTTTCTTACGGTGATTTTTTAAAATATTAGCGTTAGTCCTCTATATATTTTTACACGTTTACATCATGACTCTCCAGATTCATTACAGGACTGTAATCTTTCTAATTGCAGGCAATTGAGTTAAGGGTATGCAGTTCTGTATAGAATAGTGGAAACTTAAATACAGAAACAAAAAAAGTGAGAGAGCTTTTGGCCATAGAATAGGAATAACAGAATAAGCTGCACTATATATCCATTCAGCAGTTTACAGGATTGTGGTTTCAAACACATAATGACTTACTCAGTTAAATAAGCAACATGGGAACAAAAGGCATAAAAATGTTGTGAAAGGTCAGGAAATATTTAATCCTTTTAATAAATCAGCATGTCTTTATTATGTTTTCTTGGAATCAGAGTCCTCATACAACAGCTTTCTGTGTATGTGTAGCCACAATTAGCAACAGTTGTAACCGATTGTGCGATAAAGGACTTGGACAAAACATTTTGTTCTTAAGGAGTGCCTTTGTTGGCAAGCTTCTCCCTACTGTGCTTTCTTATTGTCTCACCTTGACTTTGTGCCCTTGTCCTTTTCTTTGTGAATTACTTGTGCAAATGATTGAGAAATCTTGCCATCTCCAGTGTCTTTTATTTTGGTTAAATTTGTATATGACATTTTGCACTTGCAGTTAGTGGTTTGTAATGTAATTGAATGTAGAGGAAGGAAGGAAGGAAGGAAGGAAGGAAGGAAGGAAGGAAGGAAGGAAGGAAAACTTTATTTGTTCTTTGCTACATTGAAAGGAAAAAAGTTTATTGAATATTAGCAATTGAAAGAGCTATAGAGTACATTTCTCTCTTTTTTTCTAACTTGATTTTAGAGGCTTATCTTTTCCTGTTTCTAGGAAGATGGTCAGTCTGGCATATCTTATTCATTTTACTATGGAACTTACATTTGAGAGAATTATTGCACCCAAGTTGTGCTTTGCTATTAATAGAAGTGATAGCTCCTATTTCATATATCTCTGAGCTAGACTGAGAGATATATGGAATAGTCCTCACTGGAGCAAATTATTTATAATAATGAAAAGGCCAAATTCCAGTAGAAGTATTTAAGAGACTCCATAGTACTACTTTGTGAGAGCATTTCTTTCTACAGTACTTCCTTCCTTCTTTTTTTAATAAATCATCCACGGATAAAAGGGCCTCCTTTTTAATGACTGACAAGTTTGCTATGCATTTTAAGGGCAAGCATTGTTGAAAATCTTTTGAACAAGGTCTAATGAACCAGCACTGTCTACATATTCTCAAAGACAACTGGTAGTGAGACACGTTTAACTTAAGGAAGCAGCACTGAAATCTTCTTCAAAAAGATTTTTCATTCTGTTTGCTTAAAAAAAAATTTAATTTAAGAAAGGTTTTAATCCAGAATATATAAATTAAAGCAATTAGCCTGTAATTTCCTGGATCTCCAACACCCCTTTTACAATATTATCATACATTTTTCAATACTCAAAGCAGCTGATTGTAAAAATGTTGTAAATTTCTGTCGTTTTAAATAAGCTTGCTTTAATAACTCTTGTGTGGCTGTCATCAGGACTCTGTGATTTGCTTGTTTTCCTACAACTTTATTTACCACATTTTGTCTCAAGTCGTTGAACTAATTTCCTAAAAATAACTAAATTAGCATTAGCACTGTCCTTTATCTTTTGCATTGAAAACAGACACAAACAATTGTTACAATTCTGCTTGTCCCCTTTTATTATTCCTTTTCTTTTATTGTCATCCAACTGCCTCCTTTTATCTTTTCCTTCTTTTGACATATTTAAACATTTTTATTAACAACATAACTTTTTTGTGTTTTTATTTGCTTGCTTTTTTTAGCAGAACTATTCTTTTTTGTTCTCATTTTAGAAGGATTTCCTTTTCTTAAGGAAGCCTTGGATTCAATATCTTTCTAGCATACGCTGTCCATTCTACAATTCTATTATGTTGTAGTAATGAAGACAAGGAAATAAGGGCATAACCTTGGACCCAGGATAGATATTGTTTGTCTGGCCAAAGGCTGTTTTTTTTAATGTTTATTCTAATTTGGGTTATTATTCTGGGAAAGAAATGAAAACCACTCCCCTGCTTTGTCTTCTTCTTAGTTAAATACTCATGGATTGTGAGCTTTTACTTTGACTTGTATTGAGCTAAAAGGAAATATACAAAAATTTTAATTCGATATATTCTCTTCCAAACATTTTGAGATCCATTTAAAAATTAACAATTTCTCTGAAGCACATGTAAAGAAATCATATTCAGAAGGATGGCTGTTCCTTTTTATTCTGCATTGGTCAAGATTTTACCTCGAACACTGTTTCCAGGTCAGAATACCACACTTAATATGGATTCACACAACCGGAAACTACCCAAAATAGGATCAGAATGATCAGAGCATTGGGAGCTTAAATTCTAGGACAGAATCTTTAGCTTTTCAAAAAGTCAACTGGAAGGAGGATGTAATTCAGGTACCTAAAAGCTCAGAAGAGAATCCTGACTTGTTCTTTGTTGTTCCAAAGTGCAGGACACGGAATAATGATTAAAATACAGGAAGTTACATTCAAGTGTAAGTTAGGACACAAAAATAACTTTCCTACTAAGATCACCTAAACAGTAGAATTTCCCTTTGCTGGACATCTTTAAGCAAAGGCTGGATAGAGATGTACTTATAACAAAGTTGACTTGATGAGCCAACTGGGTCTTTCCAATTTTTTTATTTTATAATTTTATTATAATTTTACAATGCAGAGATATCAAAATAGGTTAACATTATCTATATTCTATATTTTTTTGTGTTTAATTTTATCCCTCGAGCAGCCTTCATTTCATGAGTGTACAGTAGCCGAACTGTATTTTCTTCTTTGCAATATGTTTGTACCCGTTATTATGAGTGAAATGAATGAAATAAATATAAATAAATACAATCCTTATAGGTCTACATATATGGAAGCTGCATGCATATGTATTTATGTTATGGATGATTTAGAATGCCAGTGAAAGAAAGTGTATTGCTAGTAACATATTTAATCTGTTGAACAACTTGAGTGAATAAAAATATTGAAGACATTGATTCACATCTGAATAACATTAGAATAGGCAGCTGTATTGCTATACAAAAATCTATCCTGTGCTGCACAATTCCTTCTGCAGTTGTTACATATGTACATAGAATATGCTAACCAAAATAAATTCCGGGTAGAAAATTTACCTTTTATTTATGATGGCTATCTGAATACATTCAGAGCAAACAAAGCCTTTTGACAGATATATTAACTGTATTTGCTCTCCACTTATTACAAGGGAGATCTTCATAGTTACCATCGTACCCTAAAATGCAGAATATACAAGTTTAAGAAAAATCAATGGAATCAAAGTATGATCACGCCAATTTTCTCCTTAATGTTTCCTTCAACAGTATGTTAATCTGCAATAATTAATTCTTCTGACATGTTTTGTAAATGCAGAACTAAGTTTCCCATGCTCACCACTGTTGATGGCAATGGCAGCATTTTTATAGTGTTCCAATAGAAAAAAATGTATTCAGAAATATTCAGTCACTGAGACAATCAATATAATGTAATAAGTTTGCAGTTGCCTAATACTCATGGTTCTTAAGGATGGAAATGTACTATATTTTTTGTAATGCTGTAACTTTGACGATTCTCCCTGCTTGTCTTTCTCACTATAGGTTGTGAGAGCTGCCGAGGAAGCTGCTTCCACTCTGGCTAGTTCCATCCATCCAGAACAGTGCATCAAAGTGCTTTGTCCCATCATTCAGACAGCTGACTATCCAATTAATCTGGCTGCTATTAAAATGCAAACTAAAGTCATTGAAAGAATCTCAAAGGAGTCATTGCATCAGCTCCTACAAGACATCATCCCTGGATTGTTGCAGGTATGCGTCTATGTATGGAATGGTTCAGTTGTTCCAAGCAGCAAATATCATTTTTATTTATTTTATGTTGATGTCTCGCAAATTTCAAGACCTCCTAAATTGAATGAAATAATAGTAGAAAATCAGAACGTAATGCATTTTCAGTGTAAATGAGAAACCTTTGGGCAAAGGACCTGTTTCAACCTTAAGTCCATCCAAAGCCATCACCACTCTTTCTATCATTGCCAGTCATGTTGCGTCTTGTCTTGTTGAGTGGAAAGGCAAGTTGGGGGACAGAGATGATAGAAACAGGTGTCAGTGGAATCAGCTTTGATCCACCTGTATCCTTTCTGGGGCTCCACAGGCAACCTCTCTTGGTTTGAAAAATCATGCTCTTTTTTTATGGAAAATGTCAGAAAAAATGCGCAGAAAAAAATGGATGGCTTCAAGGACCAGTCCCAAAGGTGCCTTTTTCAAGAGACAACTGGACTTCCTTGTTTTTCTTTGAAGACTTTTCGCTTCTCATCCAAGAAGCTTCAGGGCCAGGGGAGGATTCCTATCCAATCCTCCTACACTCATCCCTGTTCTAAATTTAAAAACTGTTTATTGAACCAGTCTCTCTGCTTCTTTCCCATTGCTGCTTTAATAGCCTTTAGATGTGGCAACCACTAAGACCTCCAATCCCTTACAATTTTATTTCAGGCTATTTTCGCTATTTTCAGACAGACAGCAGTCAGAGAATGGTTGAGTTTCCTTTACCAACTTCACTAAATATTTCACTCAGGCAAGTTTTTGTTTATTTAGAGAAATTCATTCTGGAAACTCTCAAAAGAGTCACTCTAAACCTCCCTAGTTGTTTGATGAAGAAAGGTCAGTTTCTGTTAAATGGTTACAGACAGATTAAGTAAATTCTAATCCTGTGACAGTGTTCAAGTAAATTTCTTGGAGTCTGCTTCTCTCTCTTCCCCCCTCCTCCCCCTTCCTCTGAGGCGTAAGGCTTTTTACAGTCAATCTTAGCATCTGATAAGTTTCTCTCTGCTTTTAGCTGAGGGCTTATGAATCACATCTCCAGTAAAAGGCATGAAGCAGTGGATGGTAAAGTTAATATAAACTCTGAGAATTCAGACATTGTTGGTCAGGTTCCAAAGAAGTCCTTTATTTGCACTCATTGTCTTTCTTGCCTCTCACAAGCTAATTGAAGGTCAAAATATCTCACCTGATTTATTGTAGTGTTTCCTCCTCAACCAGTTTGTTTAAGGACAGGTTCTTCTGTCTTCTTTCTCTCTTCTATCTCCTGGGGAGAGCAGATTCTATAGTAGCTCTGAAATGGCAGTTGGAGGGGAAAAAAGGACCTTTCAGGCATTCTACAATAAAAATAATAATTAAAAAAACAACAAGAAGGAAATACAAAGTAAAGTTAATCAAGGAATTAAACCAGGCCCTTTTTTTTGGTCCATTGTTTTAGCATACAGCATCTAAAGAAGCCTACATCATATGTTCTTACAATATTTTTAAATAGCAGACTTCTTCTGATATCCTTCTCATCAAAGTTCTTCATATGTTGGATTGTGTAGTGTTTTTTAGAGTGGCCAAAGAGAATTCTGGCCTCCCAAAAGGCTTTTCGAAGAACAGAATAAAGTTGGGGGTCAGATGTCATCTTTGCTTGCTGGTTTCATTTATAAAATGTCTGTGTTCGGTGGGTTGTTTTTTTTTTAACAATCTTAAAGCACTAATGGTACTGGTTATTACTTTTAAAGCCTTACATAGCATAGGTCAAATTACTTATGAAACTACAGGTAATCCTTGACACATAGCCCCTTGTTTAGTGACTGTTTTTCACAGTTATGACTGCTGCAGTATCCCCTTGGTCACGTGATCAAAATTCAGGCACTTGACATTTGTCGAGTATTTATGACAATTACAGTGTCCCATGGTCATGTGATCACTTTTTGAGACCGTCTGACAAGTAGAGTCAATGGGGAAGCCAGATTCACTTAACAACCACCTTCCTGACTTAACAACTACAGTGATTCACTTAACAACTGTGGGAAGAAAAGTCGTTAAATGGAGCAAAACTCACTCAACTGTCTTAGCAACAGAAACTTTGGATTCAATTTTGGTCGTAAGCCAAGCACTACCTGTAATGTCTATATCAGGTATGCTAGCAAAGAACAGCTTAGCACTATGTGCTTGTAAAGAGTATGGAAAGGAGAGTGTTATGAATGTGAGATTTCTCAGTTACTTCAAAGGGTGGGAGGGTGTTTGCCAGGAATGGTTTTTCTCTGTGTGTATGTGTGCATGTGTGTTGTGCATTTTCTCTGTAGTCTGTATGTATATGGGAGGGTTAAGTGTTTTCCTGTCTTTTGTGAAAGGTGGGTTGTGGTATAACTGCCTCTTTATTGGGCGTTATTTTTCTGGAAGATTATGTTTTATTTCTCTATTTTTTGGAACATTAGTTTCCCCTAAACCTGAGGCTGGTTCACTTATGCCCTCATGGATGAGCAAATTGCTTTAAGCTCCTTGGAGAAAGGCAAGATATAAATGGAATACATACAGCACATGTATAAAATAAAAACAAATAAGTACCACATCTTTTGGGTCAGATGTAATGAATGATAACAATAAAGACTGAATTAATATACTAATTATAACAATGAGTTGTTATAAGCCCTCCCCAAAACGCAGCAGCAGCCATGAGGTAACCACGCTCACCGCCTCCTGCACCTCAAAAATAATAAGACCTGCCCAAAAATAAGGCCAAGCGCTTATTTCGGGGGTCAAAAGAAAATAAGACCCTGTCTTGTTTTTGGGAAAACACAGTATGATTCCTCATAATGTATGTAGGTTTAATTATTGCAGGATCATCAAATGAAAAAGCAACAGCATAGTCATTGTGACACATGTGCCTATCATTTTATTAGTGATAACATTAATATTAACAGATTGCTAACGCATAATAATATTAATATCCTAATTATAACAATGAGACTGAATTAATATTAGTTTTAACCGGAGTGTGATCTGATTCTCGCATAATGCAAAGTTGCTATGCGTTGTTTAGAAACTACAAACTCACACATTAATAGCAACCTATATGTTTGTTTAACCTTAAATGGTAGCTGTTCTTGCCCAATCCTTAGGTTTCATAAGCAGATATTGACGCCTTTTTCGAATTTACAGTTCTTGTTCCAAAGGGTATGTAAGGGGAGATTGTACAGCACAAGCTATTAATTGTATGAAGAGTTGCTATTTTTTTGGGCAGAAAAATGATCTTTGGTAACAAAAATTCCGAGTTCCTTTATTCCATTGTAAAATTGCAAAGTCTTACAATGTTTTAAACATGAAGTTTTAAACTTCATGTTTTAAAAATAACGTACCAGTTGGTTTTTACAGAAGTTGCTTGTGTTACATAGTTTAGCTCTGAACTACCTGTTCTTCTTAGTCCTTCTTTGCTCTCTGTGTCAGATCTTCTGACTGAATGTTTTAAGGTTGCATGTTTGAAAATCAGTTCATTTTATGGCTTAGTCATTCAGCATGAAAGAGCTGAAATAGTCCATGCGTTCAATAACGTCTAATTATATTTATTACCTAGTGGTACATAGTGATTTTATCCATTTAAAAGGTGGGTAACAAAATAGCGTACAAGTTACTTTACTGATCTGTCTGGCTTTGTTGAGGAACATATATTTGCCTTGGAAACAAATGAAACTGTTCCTCTATGCCAGGGGTGTCAAACTCAAACCCCAGGGGCCAGATCCAGCCCATGGAGTGCTTAGATTTGGCCCGCGGGGTTGCCCTGGAAACCAAGAAGGACTGGCCTGTGGTGCCTCTGCCAGCAAAAACGGAGCTCGCAAGGACTACGGGCGGCTCTCCGTAGCTCCATTTTTGCTGGCAGAGGGTTACAGGAGGCTGTCGCAGGCGAAAATTGAGCTCAGGAGCCCGTTTTCACTGGCAGGGCACTTGGGTCACACAGGCACCACAACACAAGTGACATAGAGCTGGCCACACCCACCCCAGCCCCCCAAGGTCAAACACAACCCTGATGCGGTCCTCAATGAAATTGAGTTTGACACCCCTGCTCTATGCCCTATGAGAGAATATCCTTTGTAAAGTCCCACATAATGCTGAACTTTTCTTTTCACTGAGCTGCTAACTGACAATGAATACTGCCTGGTTATTTTGGGTGACAGTATTTAATTCTAAGGACACTGAAAGGTGAATATTGTTGAAATGCAGTTTTGCCAAACAGCAAAATAAAGCAGAAGATAAAGCATGTCATCTGGGTAAATCAGCTTAGGAGGGGGGAGCAGCACCTGAACTTTAAAAAATAAAGTTGCTTTTTACTAAGTCCCTTAGCAGAGACTAAAGTCAAACCAAGGCCACAAGGATGATGAATGGGTTACCACTTTGGCTTTGTGACCAGCGTGATTTCCCCCCTCTCCTTTTTCAGTTGGTTTGTTATCGTTCATGGAATTAATAGAAACCATAAAAATTAGGTAAGAAACATGGAGTTGTGGAAGTTAGGGCAGCAAGTCATCTTGTCAAACTGGAATAGGATATTATGCATTCAGATGTCTAGAAATGTAAAACATGGCTACAGTATTTAACCTCCTGCTTCATTTGCAAAAAGGAAACCTAATCTGATCTTGCCTTATGAATACTGATTCCCAGCAAGGGCTGTCCTAATATCAGATAAGAGTATGGGCTGAAAATCCTTCTCCCAACAGAGGTCACTCTGAGCCCAAGGCATAAGCAAACCATAAGCTCAGCATGCCTCTTTCTGTTTTATTATTATCTTTTCAAAGAGTGATTTAATAGAAACATTTTACAATTATTATTTAAGGGCTATGTATAAGCCAGATTGCTTTTGGTGAAGCTCTGCTTCAACTGAAGGAATTTAGCCTTTCTCGTAACTTAAATCAGTTGTGGACAACTTACTTTCTGTCATATTACCACATAAAATCTGTCATGAAACAAACTGCATGCAATTGGTTAAAAAAAAAAGAGGTTACCATATTCTATTTACCATATTTTTCAGAGTATAAGACGCACCAGAGTATAAGATGCACCTTAGTTTTTGGGGAGGAAAATAGGGGGGGGAAATCTGCCTACTAGGTATTCATCTGGCTAGCGTCCTTAGTCTGGTCAGCTTCAGCACATTATTTTATCTCCTGGTTAGGCTGAATTAAAGCTTCTAAAGCACAGCTGATAGAGAGAAGCAATGAAGAAAGCCTGCAAAGCCTAGGGAGGGGGGAAGCTGCTTCGGAGAGAGTAGCAATGAAAAAAGCCTGCAAAGACTTAGGACTGAAAAAAAAGCTGCTTCGGAAGGAGTAGCAATGAAAAAAGCCTGCAAAAACGTAGGTCTGGAAAAAAACTGCTTCGGAGGTAGTAGCAATGAAAAAAGTTTGCAAAGATCGCTTCACTCGCTAGCACCTCGTTAGGTTTGGGGGGAAAGCTCTGAAAAAGCTACATTTGGAGTATAAGACGCACCTAAATTTTCAGCCTCTTTTTGGGGGGGGAGTGCATCTTATACTCTGAAAAATAGGGTATTTCAAACCTACTTTTCTCTCCACACAGATTGTCAAGAAAAGGTAGATCACTTTACCAGGGATCTGAACTGATTCATTGTAAAAGTCGTATAAAATTAGACTAGAGGGCTGCATAGAACCAAACAATGGGACAATATACTTAAGTGTGTGTTTATGTGCTGTATTTTATTTGACAAAGCAGTCTCTAAATAGCAAGCAATAGACCTATTGTACATGTTGTGATTTCTTCTCCTCCCATACCACAATTCCTATTATAAAATTAAAGCAGGCTAAAAACCTATATGATACATTGGAAACATTTGCTTATCGATAGCAATGGATCATTTAATCACAAATAAGATTCCAGATAAACGGCTTTCCCAAATACTGCTGAATTAGGTCTGCGTTTTGGACTGAACCAATGGATTACCTTGAATCATTAGCTTTTTTCAAACATAAATCTAATGACAAGCATGTGCAACTTCATTATATTCTGATCATTCCTAATTGTGATCTGAGCTGGTAAATACAAAAAGAAGAATATTCAAATAGATCAGCTGAGAAAACTAGGGTAGGGAAGAAGATGAAAATCCGAAAGCTAAAAGACAAGTAATCAAACTTAATAACCACAGATTTTGAGTTTATTTTGGAGAAACGGAATGAAAAACCCATAGAAAAAGTATGGGAACTGTATCTGTTTGAACAGGGTTGAAATGTTACTTAACATAAATATCACACTTAATATTTGGTCCTAGTACTACTTTAATCTCCATTTTTCTGCCCCTTGGCAGGCCATTCTACTATTAATATTGTACTTTAAAGGATGCTTTATTACAGCAAAATTACTTAGAATCACAGTTAGTATTTGAATTTTGAAAACTGCAAGTATAGGTGTTCTTTACAACATAAGGTTGATTTGGTTTTCCTGGAATTAATTAGCCACAATGCTGCATTATAAAAACTGAATGAGTTTCTGTTTGTCTGCTAGAAACTAAAAGGCTTACAACTAAAAAAAATTAACCATCATAAGTATCATAAATATGAGTCAGTTGGCAAGCATCCAATTTTTGATCACATGACCATGGGGAAGCTGCAATGATAGTAAGTGTGAAAAATTATCTGAAATCACTTTTTTTCAGCAATGTTGTAACTTCAAACAGTGACTAAATGAACTGTTTTAAGTGAAGGACTAACTGTATTTAGTTAACTGGGCTCATATGTCACTCCAGTCACTACCAACCCTGAGTGACTTTTGTACTTAAAATATGTAAACAGGATTAAAATAGTAGGCAGCCTCATATCCTATACATAATAATAATAGTAATAGTAATAGTAATGATAATGATAAATCTATATCGTTATGCACCAAAACAACACTAATCAAATAAACAAACAAACCCAGTTACCCAACCATATATGTGTGTATTAGATGTATTACTGGTACATATGTATATATCAGTAAACTTCTTGTCACTTTTACTTTGAAACTACAGTAGAGTCTGTTTGCAGTGATGCAATAAATAATCTATACTTCTTTTTAAAAAGCACAGACAGATATAGACAGTGGTACAGCAGTTTTGAGGAGGGTTAGATTTAATTTATCTTCTTTGGGGTGGGGAATGCCATGTGTCCATCTCATTCATCCTTTGAGTTTCTAAAACTGAAAGAAAAGTGTTTTTGATTCTCATAGAGTTGATGTCTTGCATCTAGGGTTATGACAACACCGAAAGCAGTGTTCGCAAAGCCAGCGTGTTTTGCCTCGTGGCCATCTATTCAGTGATTGGCGAAGAACTGAAGCCTCATCTTGCACAACTGACTGGGAGCAAGGTATGTGCCCCACTGCTTCAAACTGTATTCATAGAATGAAGGGGGCAAGTCTTCAAATTGATAACTGAGGTTCCCTTCCAAAATGATATGAAAGAAATGCGTATCTCAGTCACTGGTTTTAGTGGGTTGCTAGTTTTATGAATGGCACAGTATCTCCTTTACAGATACATCTTTGAATCAGCTAAACAAGTGGCTTCACTTTGTCACACTTTTGGCAAATTTACACATTAGAGCACTGTGACTTACCCAAAATACTAATGAACAGTTGGGGAACCAAACTGGGGGGAAAAGTTTATTTAACTCATTTTTTTAATCATAAGCATACTCGGCATTTCTTAAAACCTGAAACCATTGACTTATTTAATGTAGGATATTCTAGTTCCAAATTTCTTATATATTATCCAAATTTATTTTGATTTTTTTTTAAAGTATTGATCATATTTAGATTTATAAACTGAAGTGCTCTGAAGATGTTATCTAGTTTGGTAATGAAATATCTGCAAAAAATAAAAGATCAGAGAGCATCCAAGTAATTATGGAACAAAGCAACTTTTATTCAAATTTTTGTCATTTTGCTGTTTTTTGTTGATTGGGTCCAAAGGTTGTTAATAGATGATTAAGAGTACCTATTTTCATCCTGTGTTTTCCAATATAATCAAGCACTTGTCAGGATTTTAAAGAAGCCAAATAATAGCTGTTTAAACAAGCCCACACTGAAATATTACCCAAGCAGAAGGATTAGAATAATATTTTATCCCAGAGAAAATATACAAGAAGTCAAAGTTTCTTCATAACTTGCTCCACACATTAAAATTAAAATTAGAAGAATGCTCTCTGCATATATTAGTACTCTCTAATGCAATATATATTCTTTTAAAATGGCTGCTTTTTTTCTTACTGCAAAAACTCATTTTGAATCCAATGATAAGAACAGCTGAAAATAAAATTAAAGCTGAATAGATGTAGAGTTGAACAAATTAAGAATGTAGGATTAGTGGTGTGCAAATAACTTTAACTAGTTTTAAACAATTTGTTGGGAAACCTATTTTGAAATGTGGGCACTAATAAGATTCTATTGATGGCAGAAGAAGACAGAGCTCAAAGGTTTCCTTCAAACTCTGAAGACTACCCATTCTTACTTTCCTATAAAATACGTAATACCAGCTATAGCAAGAGACCAAATTCCTTTGCACTGCCCAGGACATTCAAAAACAGTACCTGCTATGCCAGGAGATGTGAAAAGGAAAATTGAGAATCAACCTGGGCATTAGGCACCTTGAAAAACATATCTTCGCAGAATGCCAACAGCCTCCTTGTTTCCATAGATGTTAGCAAGTAAACAAGGAGTTGGCTGCAGTGATGCTCATAAGCGTTAGGTCTGCTGATCATCAAAGTAATTAAAAACTAAATTAAAAAGTCATCATGTTATGAATGCCAAAGTTTGAAGGAAAGTACCCCTTTCCTTATGTATTTGATTATGTGATCCTCATCCCG
This sequence comes from Pseudoxenodon macrops, assembly GCA_032467955.1. Lineage (NCBI taxonomy): Eukaryota > Metazoa > Chordata > Lepidosauria > Squamata > Pseudoxenodontidae > Pseudoxenodon > Pseudoxenodon macrops. Next base: position 19,907 of record JANHFT010001971.1, on the reverse strand, counting down.
AATTTAGTTACGACGTCCATTCTGTAGAAACACCTTGCTCAGGATAGATGTGCTGAAATCTGAGAACACAATTGTAATGGGAATCTGAAGGATCAGTTACACTTTTCTTAGTATGAGGAGTATCATAAACAAAAACTAATGAAAGGCATCTGGATTTGATCAGCCTGGCAAGCTTTCCGTTTTTGAACTTGAGAAATGAACAGTAGAAGCTAACATGGATTTCTTATTGATAACGGCAAAAAAAAAAACCTACAATAAAAATATTGCAAAATAATTTTACAATTTTTATTAAGTGTGGATCAATTCCATCCACCCGCATAATACTGATACTGTTCTACATGCATGAACAAGGTCACAATTTCCTTTTTTGGAGAGAGCTACTTCGGTGAGTGCTCCCTCGATTGTGGCAGTATACAAATAGTAAAAAATAAATGACAATAGCCTGCTCTGAAATGAAACAAAATAACTGAAAAATTGTGAACCTCTCTCTTCTTTCTCCTTTTTCAGATGAAGCTCTTGAATTTGTATATAAAGAGAGCGCAGACGACCAATAGCAACAGCAGCTCATCCTCGGATGTTTCTACACACAGTTAATGGAGATCTTTGGACATATGTGTAGACATAGAAACAATCAGCTGTGCCTCTCAGAAACCCTCCCCTCATCAGCACGCTCCATCTGCTGATGGAGGCCATGCAAATATTTATTGCAATCAGTATTTTTAGTCCTTTTAAAGCTTTTTATTGTAGGAGATTCTTGGAATTGAATATAAGGGAAGCAAGGCCTGGATTGCAGTTTTCATTAAAAACAAGGTAATAGCGTACTGTGGTTAAATGCATTGCGGTTACATCCTGTCTCTGCTAAGATCTGAAGTAGTCCCAGAGATGCATAACACATTCGTATTTTATCAAACAGATTTCTTTGATATTGATGGAGAGCTTGAATTTATATTAGACTATATTTGTATTATAGTCACACTTTTAACTAGCTATTCTAGTTTCCCCAATTTCTCAAGCATTATTTTAAAACTGAGCTTAAAAGTTGAAATGGATTTGCATTTGTTTTCATTCGTAATCTGTAGAGGCTATAAAATCAAGCCCTTCAACTAGTTTTTTTTTTTAAACTAGAAAAAACCCAATAACAATCGCCTGTGTGGCAAAGGTTATGAAAATTCAAGAAATCCCAAGCAAATATGCAACAGTACAATCTACACAGGGCAATGTGGTTAGTTTTATAGAACCAATTCAAGAGCTGCCTCTGCATGGACAACTCAGTTTACAATTTCTCCTCGGTGTATTTCAACATATTTTTTTCAAAATGTTTGAAATTGCAAACTACTCTTAATATTGGTTCTAACCTACCTGACACAGCTTTACTTGTTTGTTTCTTTGTTGTAACAGAGCTCTGTTTTGTTACAGTATTTATGGTATTCCTTCTGTGACAACAGATCTCTGTTAGTGTGCACTGAGACGAGATGCACTGTAATTGCCTGTATGCTGGTCAAGACCTAATGTTGCTGTCAGAGAAAAGTGTCTCCTAGGAGATATGTGTGAAATTCTATTTCTGCTGCTTCGATGTTCCATGAGAAAATGTTCTTTCCAAAGCTCTGATTGGCTTCCCGGAGCTGCAACTCAGATAACCAGGCCTTCCTTCCTTAATAAAGGACTTCTTTCATTTGTCAACAACGTTCCTTAGTGTGACACTTGTTCTCTTAATTTTCACCTTCACTGACCAGGAGTCCTCCATACTTTGAGTACTTCAGGAGGATCGCCTCCTTCTCCTCATCCCAGTCAGCCTGAATTATTTACAATGGTTTTTCTGCGCCTAACATATCTTATCAAATTCTTTCCATCTTAAGATGATCACACATGTACCTTGATTATTTTTGGCAGTGCTCAAAGGGCTAGCTTAATCTGCAACAATCTGCTTTTTTTTAAAAAGCTGTACAACTGGGGAATGTAAGATGTATTCAAATGCTCTGGGCAAAAGGATTCTTTAGCTACTACTCTGTCCATGCTGATGGAAGTAGATCTTCTGCATGTTGCTGGCACACAAAAAGCAAGAGCCAGAATAGAGAGGGCTCCCTCTTTCCCCACATGGTCCAGGTGTGCTCAGTTGCTTTGTCTCTTGCTGCCTTCTTAGACAGGGCTTTAACTTTTGAGAAAAAAACGATGTGATTTCCTTCAGGGTCTTCTCCTTTGACCCATTCCCCCTTCCCTTTTCAGGCCATTATATCTGAAAATTCACACAAATCAACCTGCCTGATAACTGATTTGCTTAGACGGGGATGCCTCTTTTTTCACAGGGCACATCAGTGTATCCAGGGCAGGAGTATACAAATCTGTGCAATCCCTTTCACCATGTCCATTCCTTAACGTAGTGCTGAATTATCTGAGGCATGTGGCTTTCCTTTGAAAAGGTACACTATGTGTGCTTGCTGGATTACAATACAACACAAGACTTTTCTATCACCTCCTGTTAGCTCTTGGTAACCTGTATACTTAATGTACCATGCAACCTTGTCACATAAATCTTCTTTCTACCACCCTCTCAACCCCTTTATTTATCAAAGTGTAATGGTTCACATTAAAGGACAACAAAGAAATATTTGTAGAATGCAGAAAACGTTTGCTAACAATAATAATGTTATAAATGGGAAGGGCAGGGTGACAAAGCTTATCAAACCAGTCAGCCATCAGAAAAAGTTTCTTGGCACAGTGTTCATGCGCATGTATTTAATTTTGATTTTGGGTTGGTTGTTTTATTTTATTTTCATTTTTTTTGCGCTTTGTCATGTTACATCCATATCTGTATTTATATCTTATTTGTTTCACTTTGAGTGTATCATGGCAAATGTACAGATGTTTTTATGTTAACATTTACATGATAGAATTTGCTAAAAAAAATAATAATAAAATTTTCTGAGTTTGCCCTAGAATAAAAGAAAATAAATTTAAGTCCTTATGGGAACTTCTTTGCACTACTTCTTTGCATTCCCCTTAATGATGAAAAAGAACCTTTAAGATCATGTTGATGAAATACTTGTGCTGAACATAATTTCTTAACCTCCAAATCACATTTGAATCACACGTGCACAGTGCAGGCTTTCAGAAAATAGTTGTGTGTTTGAAATCTGGTGTTTGGTCAGGGAACATGACTATGGCATAAAACATGCATCAGAAAGCAGTTCTACTTAATGCCAATTCAAATGGTCATTTTTATAGGAAAATGTAGTGTAGAAATTACATTATACACCTAGAGAGCTGTATTAACATGCTATGGATTGGATCTGCCATCACAATCACAAAATTCCCTCCATATTTTTTATCACGTTGGATGCATTTTCCGTGCACAACACTCTTTAACTTGCAGATTTCAAAGAGACAGTTCCAGCTAAGCTACCGGTACTTCATTGTATGTTTGCACCTATGTGATGCCTTACGATCTTTCTGTAATCCAGACACAATTCTCTTCTTTTGTTTAAACAGTTAAGTTTGTGTCCATGTGTATGTATATAGCTGCAAAGCATTTGATATAACCTCTGTGTTGGTACACCACTATGTAAATTCTTATTCCTGTACTGACCTTTTGACCATAGCATATTAATGTCAAGCAAGTTAATCTGGTTTTTATCCTCTATAACTGAAATTTCTATATGCAACTCTTCAGTTCCCAAGCGAGAAGAACAGGTTGGAAGAGTTAATACTACAATCACAAATACTAAATCAGATACATGGAAATTCCATCCTTTTTGAAAGAACTGAATGAGTACCTAGGTGCAGGGTGTCACCTCAGCTAAAACATAGTAATGAGCACCCAAGTCTCTTCTACAAAGTAACTAATTCTTAGTTTTTATAATACCTGAATCTTGCAATGAAGACAAGTAGCAGGAATTAAAAAGCCTTAACAAAAGCATTGCCTACTAACAAAACAAGTATTGAGAATCACTTACTAAAAAAGTCTACCCACAACACATTTGTGCAGTACAGATTATTTCTTTTTCAGACACATACAGAAAACTAAAGTTAAGAATAATGGATATAATTGGGAATTGGTAATACATTTGTTAAGAATTTTAATTAATACTGCTCCTATACACGTAGATTTTTACATCACGTCTCACTCTGAAATAATTTGCATCATAAGGCCTATATACTGTATGTTTTGTATATATTACTAAATATTAGTACCAAGGGAATAAAATGGATGAGGTTTTAGCAAATATGTGTGTCTATGTATGCATTGATGCAAATGGAAGGTAATGAGATTCTCTGCATACAGGTTGCAACCATTCATTGAATACTGTTGTCCAAAATTACAATAGTGCTGAATGAATGGACATAACTACCATCTGTACCTGAAGTTATAGCTGTTGCAGCACTCCATAGTCATATGATCAAAATTTGGGCACCTGGCAGCCCACCACAGTTACAACTACAGGGATGCTTCAACTTCCCCCATCTGCCTCACTGCCCCTCTATGCCCTTTTGACCCCCTGGCCCCATGCATTCCACTGCCCCAGCTGACCTTCGCCATCTTTTTGCTCCCACTGTAGACCCAGTTAGGACTGGGCTTCAGCTGTGAAAAAATAAAAGCCAAAAGCAGCACCACAGCTATGGTGCTAAAATGCCCCTTCATGATGCTGCTCTGCATCATGAGGGGAAAAAAGGAGGGGGGACAACGACAAAGATTTGCAGGACATGTTTCCAGGAGTGATATGTTGCAAGAGAGTGCAAAGAGACCTTGAGGGCACCCTGCACCTTACAAGTTTCTTGCAAAGGAACATTTTGGCATACG